>JAPYZE010000241.1:0-53116 GCA_030522805.1 Leptomastidea abnormis
CCCGCAGGGGACGGAGCGCGACAGGGGAAAGAGGGGACGGGGGCTGCAAGCTCCTCGTCTTCGTTTATTTTTTTTTTTTTTTGTTTTGGTGGTATTTTTTTTCTTTTTGTTTTTTTTTTTTTTGAGGCTTGAGTTGTTCCTTCGGGACACGTATTGCTACGCGGCGTCTTTTTCGTGATATCTTTTTGCTTTATCTTGTTTTCTGTCACTTGATTTGATGTTTCAGACATTGCTTTTTCGTTTTTCTATTTGGACTTTATTGAAAGATTTTTGACACAGAGAATTTTATTTTTATAAGAAATGTGTTCATTTTTGGAATTAAGTTCATTGACGTTTTGAATAATTAGTTGGAGATGAAACGCTGTAATTTTACGCGAGACGTTGAATATTTTTTTTTTTTTTTGCTTGGGTGTGTATTTCAGAATATTGTTAATAAGTGGGTTTATGTGTAGCCCACATGTATACATTATGCAATGAGTTAAGAGAAATAATTGGACATACCAAAGTGCATAGTTCCATGAAATAATTTCGTTGCTGTAAAATATAAAGATATATATGCTTGAAATTCTTGAGAGTATTAATGAAGTTCCGATTATTCTGTAATATTTCAAAGTTAATGATTGCTTTGATGTGATAGAAAAAAAAAGAATAAAAATAAAAAGAGAAATCATATATTCCTGACGTCTTCATCATCTGGCTATTTATGTAAAATTATAACCTTTGTAAAATTTTCCAAGACCGTGAAATTTTTAGATTATCATTTATTCAAACTTTCAAATATTATACTTATCATGATAGAAAATCTATCTAACATTAATACAAAATTAAATATTTAATTTTGAGATAGAATATCCATAATGCTTGGATAAAATTAACTAATCAAATTCAACTTTGCTTCACAGCTTACGTTGAAATGTTCATTCACTTTTACAACGCAACTAATGAAGCTTCATCGTAAATAAATACGTCTACTCCAGCAATTGCTTTCCTTCATTTTAGCACGCCAAGAACCCCTTGTGGCCTCTCCTTCTCTGCTTTTGCACCTTTATCCTTACATGTCTTCGAAAGCGGCTAGATAAAACTCGAGCGTCTACAGCGAGCCTCTTTTTTTCAAGCTTAATAGAATACGGCCATTTAAATCTTTTTTTTTCTTTTTCTTCTTCTTTTTCACCTACACAAACGCGCTCGATTCTAACTGACGGCTATAGAATAGAATTCCTGGACTGTCGAGCTTTGGATAGGTCTTGTGTGGAGTCGTAAATTTCGGGAATTTATGGGATTTCGCTTTGGAAGGATTAGGCGTGATTAGGACCAATGAGTCTCTCACTCGCTCTTGCTTTCGTGTTCATCCTGAGTTTTGAAAATTATTTTTTAATGTCAAGAACTGGACTCGCTCGACCGACCGAAAGGGTTTCGGTCACGCACTATTATTGTACCTTTAAAAATGAGAGACGCGTAGGCTTTATTATTTTTTTTTCATTTTAAAAATTTTTCTTCAAAAAATTGAGACATTAAAATGCGAGCGTGGAATTACGACCTTTCGAACAGGTGTTAAAAATTTCGTAAAAAAAAAAAAGAAAGAAAGAAAGAGTGGATGCCGTATTAATGCGCATATACAGTGGCTTTTTGGTGTGATTAATGATTATTTAAATCATGAGTTGCGCAATATGCTAATGCAAACGGTTTATCGATTAAAATCGACGAGCTCATTTTTTGCACAATATGCTTCTTTATTTTTTTTTTTTTAGTTGATCACAAATTGAATAATAAACCATCATATAGCTTAATATATGCTTTTAATAAGCTTAAATATAAAGACAAGACATGTTAAACTTATATAGCTAAATTCAAATTTCTTTAACAGCGGGTTTTCAAAATCATTTAAAAGCTCTGAAAAAAAGTTGACGAGACACATCTTCGAGACATCAGCTAGTTTTCTGCAATAATTAATCACAACATAATGAGTTTTATTAGCGGCACTTAAATAATTTAAATTTAAATTGCAAAGCTCGCATGCTCGTTCGTTCGTTCGTTCGTTCGCTTGGTTGCGCCGCTTTACCCGCGGGATTAACGGTATACCGTAACTGACAGCGACTTTACAAATTGAAAATAAAATTAGTCTGAGCGTAAGGTAAAATATTTTCGACAATAAGCCAACAAAAAAAAAAAAAAAAAAAAGAAAAAAGGAGAAAAAAAAAAAAAAAAAAAAAAAAAGAAAAAAGAAAGAAAAAGATATATATAAGTTGCAGCACAGGCAAAATGCCGCTGGCTCGAAAACTGTTATTTAAAACGTCACGAATGAAATTTCGCGCGTACATTTATTTCATACGTATATGTATATATATATATAACCCTTAAATTTCATCTTTTTCTTTCGTTTTCTTTTTCAAGCCAATTCACTTGTACAAAAAGAGCGATGCCAAGACCTCGTCGAAATTATGGATAATTAAGCTGATTCGAAATCCTCGGTGTTTTCATCAACTTCTGCGTATTAGTAAAATGTTACAAGTAAGAAGAAGAGAAGAGGGAGGGGGGGGGGGAATTCTTTATTCATTCAAATTACTTGAGACCTCTATCTCACGGTATCCGATCTCGGCACACTCTCTTATCTTTACATGTAATCCGCAAAATCAGTCGTAATTAATATAGTAGCATCTCTTCTCTTTTTTAAATAAAAAAAAAAAAATAAAACAACACTAATCCCTACGACATCGTCAACAAATCGTTGAAAAAAAAAATATATACTTATATGAAAAAAAGGCATAAAAAATCATTTTAGTCCAAAAAGATCCAAGAGAGCAACGGAGTTTTATGCCTATTTAACAGATTATTTAATTAATGCAAATAAGAGGATTTTCAAAAGGCGTTGAGGAAAAGAAGAGATGCGATATATCCCCCCTCATGGCTCTGTCCTCTTATGCTCGTAAATAATCAGGCGTCTTCTTCGGATTAAGAAGTTTGTGCGTGAACTTCGTGAGCTGTTATATACATGGTAGCTCTAATATACAGTCGGCTCGTCTTTACACATGGTTATACACCTAAACCTCGTTTTTGGTTCTATACCATTAAAAAAAAAGATATATCCAAGTTTAGGCCCTTGCGCTCATACATCAGCCTCCTCTCTTTCTACTCTCACACGCCCCATAGTCGATTAATCCGAAAAAATCAATTCCTCAAGCGATGAGTTATTGCCAGGTTATTTTATTACGCCTTATTAAGAAAGCGCGGGCGCAAAGAGAGGGGAAAAGAAAGGTGGCAGCGAATTAGAGAGAGAGGAGTGAGCTCAAGTCACGGACAAAAAAGCATCATATTATACATATACTGAGAGCCTCGGCGTGAGGATGACTTATTAATGCCGTGGCCGTTAACATTTCATTTCCAGGCAAAATCACATTAAGAAGTCCTCTGCGTTGCTTTCCCACACGACGCGCTTATGGAAGCGAAATAAAGAGAAAGAGCAGCACACGCGCAAAAAAGTATGTTGCGTTTCCGAGAACAAAAAGCAGCGTAGTAAGGAGGGGTAAGGAGGAAAAGAAGAAGAAGAAGTGGAGAACACGAAGAGAGTCCTCGAAAGGAATGGTGGTAGTGGTGGTAAAGAAGAGAGAAAGAACGAACGAACAAGGCACAGAGTATAGAGAAAGAGAGAGGATAAAGCGCACGCGGAGGAGAAGCAAGCAGCACGACGGGGACGCGGCAGCTGTTGGCCAAATTAAGCGATCATCTCGTCATCGTCAGTGAAGCCGCCACAAGCTCCTCTCTCTCTCTCTCTCTCTCTCTCTCTCTCTCTCTCTCTCTCTCTCTCTCTCTTTCGAAGCTGGTACCGCCGCTGCCGCCGGCTTCCTCCCTACCTCCACCCCCTTCTTCTTTTTCTTCTTCTTCTTCTTTCTCCTTCTTTTCAGCCCCTACCATTTTCTGTGATACTCTTATGCCTTCTCTCGACGTCTCTCTTTCGCCGTGCTGACTTGCGATACGACCGCGAGCTCCGTGAAATTAGCATCGAGAGGATCGTAAAAGGAGGATGAGAAAAAAAAGGAAGGAAGAATGAGTGTATGTGTATGTGTTATGCATGCATGCGTATGTAAGAGCATACAAGAAAACTGGGTTGTATTACTATATGGAGTATACTGGCTGGTTTAAGGATGCATTGTAGCTGCTGCAGTAGTCTTGCTTTTACCGGTGTTTAGGTAAAATGAGGAAATTGATGATGTAAGAAAGCGTAAATAATTTATTACTGTATCGAAAATTAGAAAGATGAGAAAATAGAAGGGTGGTGTATAAGCAGATGTTATTTTTTAAAATAGTGACGTTATAAATATTTTTAATTTAGTGTGTATGTTGAATTGATATATGTAATTTAACAAAGTGATCTTAACGTATAAAAGCAAATGACAACACGATTGAAAAATTGATAATCAAATGGAATATGTATCGTATTACGTTTTACGACTGAAGGATTGTCGTAATAAAAAAATGTTTATATCACACACACACGCGGCAATGTAGTTTTGCGTTATTTTTGTTTTTTCGGCGTAAAATTTTAAATGCCAAGATATAATTCCTCTATAAGTCCATAAAATACGATGCCTTAAACTACAATAAATTATAATTATCATCATAATAACACATTAAAGCGTCATTTTTTTTTATTGTTTTTTTTTCAAACTATACGACCAATTATGCTTTACGATATAGAAATGAAGAGAAAGCAGAGAAGAAGAAGAGATAAAGAAAAAAAGGCAGGAAAGGAATCCGCCTGAGGCCAGGCGAGGCCCAGATCTCAGTTCACTACAGCTGAAAACGAGTATATAAGGGTGAAGAGGAAGGAGGAGAAGAAGGAAGACGATTGGAAAAAGACGCGTTGGGATTTTACTAAGCGGCAACGATAATCGGTAAATTTACGAGCGCCCAAGACTAAATTAAATTATTGTCACAATAAAGGTGAATTTACAAGTTTCCATCCACCAGACCGACAACTTCTCGAATCCTCTGATCTACTTTTTTTTTCTTTTTTCAATGGTTGATTAAATTTTGTATTTGTTTTGTTTTTGTAAGCAAATTAGATTTGCCTTTTAAATAAAACATCTTTCCAAGGCATAGGTTGAAATAATTTTTAATATATCTTGATTTTTCTTTCTACAATTAATTTTAATGAAAAATTAGATATCTTTGCCAAGAACGTATTAAACAAAATTGACCTATGCCTAGTTAATCGAGAAAAGAAAAATCTTCAAAGTTCAAGTAAAGCGTTCAATTGAGAAGAACCCCCAAACGATAAATCAGTGTTCCGGATGACCAGGGCCTTATTCTCCCTTAGCTACTTAATGTGCGTGCATATACGTACTCGATAATTCATCGTTAGAGTCTCATAATACTATGAAGTATTTCGAACATTTAACAAACCGCTATATTCCTTTCGGGACGATTCTCGGAAAATTACGGCGTTCAGTTTTTGATCAATTGCCGTTTTATTGTAATGAGCTGTTGATGAACTTTTATCATTGCTCACTTGAATTTGAAAAAAATAAAAAAATAAAATATCTACTGCCTTCTCTTGCGCGTAGCCTAACGTAAGCATAAATTTTAAAGAGTACGCAACAAGGAAACCTATTCGTTTGAGCTTTTGCGGCTCGTTCTGAAAGCATATAAATTTATGTAGACTGTTTGTTAATATTTTCAACTGTGGTTTTTGCTTTAGTCGTAAAAATTATAATTGACTCACATTTAAATGGCACATAACTAATTATAAGCTAATTAAAAATAATAAAGTATTTTCAATGATATTATAACAATAAGTAATTGTGTAAAGTGACTTAAAAATTGCGCATTTATTAATTTTTTTATCTATTATAAAAAAAAAGAAGAAAGAAAAAGTAGTTAAAAGAATTTCCATTTTACCAACAATTCAAGTTGCAAAATAATTTACAAAATATAGAACTTGAACAAAAAAAAATTTCTGATTAAAGACAGATTTTAATCGCTTCTTTATTCTTTCACCGCCCACAAATTCTCGTTTCACCAAACGCAAGCCATCTCCATTTCGCAGCCTCAACAAAAAAAAAAAGGATAAATAACCACGACAGCCGGTTCTCGAGGCGAATTTACAACGCGGCAAATAACGCTAGAGCGCAATAACTCATACCTAATTCAACTCAACGCCCGTGCAATCCCAAGCCGAAAGCAAGAGCACGCTTTGGTGCTTGAAAAAAAAAAAAAAAATAAACCAGAGCAAGTACAGGGCAGAAACATTTACGAGCTGGCTACATAGTAGTAGTCTGTGGTGGTGGTGAAGCACCAAATCTAGCCGGAGAGCTTCTCTACGCGCTCACCCGGACGCGAGAGAAAAACCGAGGGCGCGTGAAAATCCTGACGAGAAAAAGAGAGCGAGAATCAAGGGGAGAAGAAGAAGATCGTGGTATAAAGAGAGAGAAAGAGAGCAGGAGCTTCCAGCGATATCGGGAGAGGCTTCGGTCCGGGGCGCGCCGAAACAATGAACCAACCAACCAACGCGTCCCGCGCAAATCTCCGGGCTTAGCACAAGCTGCCTCCCTCTGTATACATATATATTCCCCCCATCTGTACCCGGTGGCAGCGCCCACGCCAACTCTCACGATGGAGAGAGCGACGCGCTTCATCCCGCTCATTTCTCCTCCTCTACCCCTTACTCTTCTTACTCTTCTATACACACACACACCACTCGTCGTCATGGCGACAGCGTATAGCCCGTAATTCTTTTTTTCGCGCCCACGCGTTCTCTATACTCCTGCCGGAACCCTCGCTATATACCTGTTTTTTTTGGGAAGAGGATGCTGCGATAGCGTGAGGGAATATAGAGATCGTTGAAGGAAGATGAAAGAGGATTGAAGAGAGTTGGTATTCTCGAAGCGAGCTTTTCATTTACGCGATTGCTTGATTTATCGGTAAGCTGACGTATACGTACGCGTGTTATGAGAGAGGGTTTTTGTTTATATGTGGGACGCGCAATTCTCTTGGCTACTTTGGTATTTTGTCTTTGTTATACGCATGTCGCGATAAAAGTTGAACGATTCGAATATATATCTTGATTGAGAGTCAAGAGGGAGAGTGGTTGTTGTTTTCTATCTTTTTTTGAGCGACGTCGTGATGATCATGTCAAAGTATGAAGCTTGTTTTTTTTTATAGTATTTTATTAAAGGATATGATTTTGATGAAAAAAAAGAGGGAGAAAGAGAGAGCTTATCAACAAAATTATTACAAGCTCGAATATAATAAAAAAAAAAAAAAAATATTCAACGTGCAACAACGTTTTGGCGTTCAGTGGGGTACCGATAAGAAATAATTTATCAGCATATACCATGGCTGTTGCTGCTGCTGCTGCTGCTTCGTGTGTTTATCAAATAAAATAACGTTCTCATATACTCGGAATGACACTTTCGGTTAGCGGTGTAACTTATGATCGCGTCCAATGTGTGCCCACCCCGTTCGTTCGTTTCGCGCACGCGTTTTATCCCAAATTTACGAGGCGCGAGAGCTATCGAAAAGTAAAAATAAAAAAAAATATATAAGCTTCAGGGGTCTTCATTCACCATATTTCACAAACTCCCTCACACTCCTCTCTCTCTCTCTCACTCTTTCTCTTGATCGATATCATTTTCACGCGCTGCAATTACTCGCTCGATATTAATACGAACGACTCATGCGTCGCAGCTGATAAACATCAAACCTCCCGAGTATGTACCCTGTAAAAAACAAAAAATAAAAAAAAGTACAAAGTAAAAAACAACAACAGCATTAAGGCCCGAAGGAAAAAAAAAGAAGAGAATATACCACATTTAAGTTACAGCGGCGCAATAAAAGCGTGTATGCTCTCTCCCTCTCTCTCGTCCACGTCTAAATATTTCTCTCTTGCGGCACTCTTCTGGCATAATCTTGGCACGAGAGAGTAACGCGAACATCTTCATAATAATCGAGCGTAATAAAGAGCAGCCACGGAAGGCCGGATTATAATTCGCGCGGTATTAAAGCACAGAGATCAGACAAGAAAGCATCTCTCTCTTTCTCTCTTACGCGAATCGTC
Organism: Leptomastidea abnormis; assembly: GCA_030522805.1. NCBI lineage: Eukaryota > Metazoa > Arthropoda > Insecta > Hymenoptera > Encyrtidae > Leptomastidea > Leptomastidea abnormis. Next base: position 8,054 of record JAPYZE010000241.1, read on the forward strand.
TCCTCGGAAGTCAAGAGTGAGCCAGTGGTCAGATGAGAAGGGGGGGAGAGAAAAAGCGATCGGACGCGATGTTGTTACTCTCCCCGGGGGGGCTAAGTCAAGTAAGAGAGGGAAATATACGAGTGAGAGTGGGCGTGCGCCAAGATGAAGTCGCCTTAGTGAACTAAGCGAAGGGATGAGCAGCAGGCGTGCGCGACCAGCGGCTTCGCTTTGTCCTGGACTCGTCTCTCTCTCTCTCTCTCTCTCTCTCTCTCTTCTTCTGCCTAAGACTCCCTTGGACCTCATTTTTTTCCAGCAGCCGCTAAGAGCTTGAGTCAATCCCCCCCTCAAGCGACCCGCCTTCCTATCAGCCTGAGGCTTTACGCGAGCTTTATCGCTTGCAAGAGCGAGGGGTGATGTTGAGAAAGCAGCTTTGATGCGCTTCGTCGCGGCGAATTTGTCAACCAATTCTTGGGGTCGATGGATAATCGAGGGGTGCGGTGGTTGTAAAGGGGATAGGAAGAGAGAGAGAGAGAGTAAAGTTGAGATCGTTGGTCAAATCGAATTACTCGGATCTCGGATAGTGTTTATAGCCTTGAGGGTTGCTTCGTGATCTGACTTCTCTTATGACCTCTGCATCCCCTATATTCTTCTTTTTTCTCTGTGGTCACTTTTTGTTCATGACACGAGAGATCATCTCCACACCTGCTCGACTTTTATGGGCTCATGAATGCTGATAAGAATCCTGGACTTGGCAAACAATATACAGTAAGCTTTTATACGCGGACGAAATATTCTAATCAAATTATCATTTTATTACTATTCTGTTCTAGAAAAATTGGAAGAGAGAAAAAAATTATGTTAGCTACGTATAAAATCCAAATAGAAAGGATCTACTAAAAAATTCTGTGCACGGATGGGAGATAAGGTTTTTCTACACTAGATTGATAAGAAACGACGATCATATAATAGTCTGCTCTTGTGCTGCTTGAAAAATTATATGTCGTCCAACTACCCACAAGTAAAAAAAAGAAAAAAACTGCTGTATCAACTAAATCGAATAAAAAGAAGAGAGTTAAAAAAAGACATATTCAAATATATATATAAAGATTGTACAACGTAAAAGAATTCTTTTCCAGTATTTTTCCCCCATTTACCCAAGCGTGCAATCGTTCGCGCGACGTAAGCTCACGCATCGCGATAAGTGTGTACCAGTGAAGAGCGACGTTTCCTCTTGCTTTTACATGTACCAGAAAAGAAAAAAAAACCATTCGTAAGCTTGCCTAGTGCACATGTAATACAAAAGTATATTTTTACCGGTTCGCTGGATTTTTTCGGGCTTGTGAGTGCTAAACATTGTTTTTATGTGGTAGATTAAAAGAAGTGGTGGAATGGTGTTTGTTATTTCAGGGAAGTGGTAGTATGGATATGCGCGACGAGGATAATATAAAAATTGATAAGAAAAATGAAAATGTGAACGAGTAGCCTACACAGTGAGCTTGATTTTTTAAACTTAGAAGCAAAGAGGATATAGAAGTATAATATTTTTCAAAACTTATCGGTACTGCAGGAATTCCACGCGGAAACGACTTCAATCGTTAAAATTTTTCTGTAAAATTTTTCTACAATTCTATACACGTTAGCTTTTGATACAACGAGAATAGCCATCATATAGTACAGGATGGTAGGGCCTACATTAGCCCGAGGCATTCGCTACTTCGGACGTAAACGGCAAGTTGAAAAAAAAAGTCTCTCTGCGAGTGAGAAAGACAGAAGCAGCATGCCGTGCAAAGCTGATACCATGGCCCCACTTCTGCCAAATGAAATTATCCTTGCGGCTTAATTCAGCTGAGGAAGGTAAGAGAGAGAGAGAGAGAGAGAGAAAGAGAGGAAAGGGTCGAGATATCGCTCGCGTAATTTAATACCGGCTGGCTAATTCGGCCGACTCTACGCTAAGATAAGAGAGTCGTTTCGTTGGACAGCCTCGGGGTGTACTTGCAAGCCATACTATATGCGGACACGTACATATACATAGAAGAGGATAGAAATACACAAAGGAATATAAGAAGAGGAGAATGGTGCGGATGGATGGCCATGCGCTGAATTAGGAGAGAACACACGTTACGATTTAGAGCTTCTCACAAGTGTAGGATCGTTTGTCAGACTACCGCTGAGCTGAGTTTCTTGTACTCTCTCTCTCTCTCTCTTTCTAGGCTTGAAGGGGGGCTTGGGATTATTGGCCGATAAGCGAACGGTAAAACGGATGACAAGGTGATGCATGCTAGATTTTGGTGTAACCAATTTTACAATGCACACGTTTAGGTTCAAGAGTCGATTTTATTCAAGAGTATGTATATGGAAATGGATTCTGTCGCTTTTAGAATTTAATGCGATTGTATAAGTCGACGAATGACGACGTTGAAGAAGTGCCAAGAGAGATGTGGAACACCGATCCATTGCTATCATAGAATATACTGTCTTTAAAGATGCCACACGAGAATGTAGTCGAAATATAACGTTAGTAGATTTTACCAGCCACTGGATATATCGAGCGGTTGAGCAAAAGTTGTCCGCGCAGCCTGGAGTTCGCGAACTTCGATCCAATTTCAAGCTGATGATGGAGATGGAGAAGCAAGCGCTCTTGGTACAGGGATAAAAAATTTACGATTTTAAAATTCACAGTCCTGGAATACAGTGTGTCTCGCTCGAGTGCCTTGCATTATATTCTATCTCTCTTTTTCTGTTTCTTTCTCTCCACCCACTTCTTCCTCTGATGGTGTTTCGACTCGGAAGCCGGCTGGTTGAAAATATCTTTCATATATATACACATATATACACACAGACATTCATCACGAGTTATTAGGCGGCAGTCCGGGTGCGCAAAGAAGGCGGGAAGATGGAATCGGTCTAACTAGCATGCCGGGTGTGATGATAGATGGCGATGTCGGATGGATTGGGAACGCGTCTACGACGTTTTTAAAAACCCCCACTCTCCCTCTCTTTTTTCTTTCGCTGGTATATACTCTCTTACTTACTTCCCATTTATTTTAACGCTGTGTGGCTTTTATCGTGGATTCTACACTTCCGTTGCTGTAGCCCTTGTTTTGCATAATTTTAACAGCTTGCTTTAACTTTGGCTTATGAGGGTCAGGATGTGGATTTTGCATTGTTTTATGGTTAAGACTGTCGAGTTTTATAAAGTAAGAATGGTGAATATTTGTAAGGCTTTCGTTTGTTAGTGAGAGATTGATTAATCTTGATTATAAGTGAATGTTAATGTCAAGTGAGAAAAATTTGAAGTCGTTATAGACTTACGAATTTAAATCTTCAAGTGATTATTCACTGTTATTCTCAATAATTTTCAATTCACTTAAATTGGAAAGGTGTGTGTGTGTAAAAAGGGAACTCGTTCAAAAAGTAAAAAAAAATTGACGCACACGTAAATAACTCAACTGGTTCTACGAGCCGCCGACTATATAAATATATATATAATACCTATAACTATAATTAGTTGTGGAACAAGCTGATGATCCTCCGTAGTAGTAGTTCGTCCTCCTTCCCTGTCTATTTTCGTAATTACAGTCATCATCGACGACTTTTCCACTCCCTTTTGAAAGGATCTTACTACAAAATGCCCTGCCGACGTTGTTAAACACCCGCGAATTAATATAATCGATACGACGCCAGAGGAACTAGGCAATTTTTATTATTACGTAAGATTGCCTCTTTCATCATTTAAAGGCTTTTTTACAGAAGAAAAATAAAATAACTTGTAAGCGTATTTTTAAAAATTTTGTTTAATCTTTTAAATTTTGATTTTAAATGCTGGAATATTGGATGTATAACAAGAGTGATTGCATTATAAAGCAAGAGGAAAAGTTTGATAATTTTTATGCTGTCAATCAAACTAGGCCGGAACAGTTTGACAATGATGAGATGGGATGCGTGTACGTGAGTGCTTTCTTTATTCTTGGATGGAATCGATAAGTTAGTCCTTGAACTTTGGTTGACGAAATTGCGTAGTGTTTACTCTTGAGCTGAGAAAAATAGCTTATGGTGTGTGATGGGGTGGAATTATGGCCGTGTTTGTTTGGTTTACATATTTTTTCAATATAACGTGACTTTTGATTAAAAATCAAATTTAAATTATTCATAATTTAGAAAATTGCATTTTAATTATTATAAAAATACCAAAATAAGATATTTAACGCGACAAACTAGAATTTAATCATATAAACACCCATCATTTTTAATATTTAGAAATAAAACTATTCCTTTAATGCACAGAAAATTTTTGCAAAGGTACCATAATAAATGAGTCAACTACAAGTACAAGTTCACGGACGAATTTAAATTTTAAAAGTCTTTTGGTCGACGTCGTCCTTCAGCCAGTAAACACAACACACGAGTTTTGAATTCGCAATGACTTCGTGAAGCCGATTATGCATTCAATAAAATTTAAACGCATTGAAATGAATTCAAATCGCAGATTAATATTGAGCGGCGAGCGCTAATTGGCCGACCAATTATGCGGCGTTAATTAAACATTAGCCTCAGCCGGCGAGCTTCGCATATTATCGTAAACTCCAATTACCGACGGATTTTGCTGGGCTTCTCTCCAGCCAACCTACGCCATCTTTTGCAAGCTTACTTAAGTTTCCTCAAACAAACTATAGATATTGATTCTCTTCATTTTTTTAATAATATTATTATTTTTTAATTATTTTTTAATTTAGTTGAACTATTGAAATATTAAAAATGTTAGGTTGTGAGAAATAATTATATCAAATAAGTCGTTTAATTAATTTTGCTATAAAAGAAACACTTTATTACATTTAACTACTAGCGTTACATGTGACAAACTTTTGTTTTAATTTACATGACAATATCATCAATTTAATGTCATATATACTCTTAGTCGATCGTATTCTATATGAAAACGGTATTCCCTTGCTTGGTAATATAACACTTGCGATTCAATAAACCAGTAATGAAGATTACGTAAATTATTGAGACATTGAATTGCAAGCTTTTGTGATTGAATTTTTCTTTTTATCATGGTTCTGCTTGTCTCTTTAGATTTGATATGTTAAGGAACCATTCGTAGTTATGTGATTTCGCTTTCATTCGTTTCTCTTGTAACTTTACAATGCATATCTAATCTTATTACATTAACCATCTAAATTATCATTTTTATGTCGACTAAGTACAGTTAACTCTTCATTTAGCTTACATTTCCTTTGATTAGCTATACATTTTCAACCCTTTTAGGCTTACTTGGTTTTTATTTTTTAAAGTCTTTTATTATTATGCTTTGAGATTGTTTTAACGTCAAATAAAGATACAAAGTTTTATTAACTTAAAATAATTTGATTTAAATTTGTATCTTTATAGAAAACTTTTTGAAAAAAATTATTTAGTGGAATCGCATCTTTATCATTTACAATTTTTGGTATAATATACAAAAGCACAAAAGTTCACTTTGGCAAAATGTTGATTTATTATTTAAAGTATAATTTTATTATATGCATGCCAAATGTGTTTTTGTATATCAACAAGATTATTTTTATAATTATTTGTAACATATTAAGTTTTCATGCATACGAAATATTTTTATGTACAAAGTCACAGTCTTCCAAAAAGTTCTCCCAATGAGGTCAAATATCGTTAAATTTTTTTAGTAAAATTTAAACAAAATTTTACATAAAACAACATCCTTCAAAAAGTTACAAAAGAGTCTTCATCATACAAATATTACATATAAGTGTAAACTTATTTATAAATTTTTCGAAAAATTGTTACAAAATTTTAATTTGAAACCACAAAATATTTTTACAAGTGTAACAGTTTTAAAAAATGTGAAGTATTACGTGATTTTTAGCATTCAACCATTTATAAGTTGTAAATTATATTTTTATTAAATAAACTACAATACAATCGAAAACAATTGTGTATAACATTTCTATCAAAAACAAAAATATAGATAATACAGAAAACCAATCCATTTTTTATTCAACAGAATCAAACTATCGCAATTGACATCTCATTTTCGATTAGACACAACTACACTGAATAGTTTTGTTAATTATTTTGGTAACCACTTCACGTATTAACTTCTTATATTTTATAAAAACCTTATAATGGGACTTTGGTTTTAAATATTATTTTATAACAGCCTCTTGCATACGGCAGTACATCTTAAAAATATTGTGTAGAAACATCGATATAATCTACTTTTTGAAAATGTCTAATAAAATTTTGTAAAAACAGGTAATTATCATCTGTACATCTCAACGAACTCTCCTTATAACGTTCGAGTTCTTAGTAATCAAAGCGACTACAAATTTTTCTTTTGATTCTACTTTCAGAATACTGTACTTCATTAAAGGATAAACTCTGTGCTTGCAGAGGTCCTACAATTTCTGTACACGCAACTGCTAACTCAATTACCTTCCAACTATCTACGATAGTTCACAAGAACCATAATATAATACTGAGTCTCCATTGGCTTAAATTTTTAATTAATCAAAATATTCCAAAACTGTTTATGCCAAAGTTATAATCAACAACGTAATAACCAGCCCTCATTACTAAATGCTTCACGCAATAAAGCTCGTTTCGTGCCAACCAGTCTCAATATCACCTCCGACAAAATCAAATGAGCATATCGAATCAGGCTCCGGGGGACGACTCAAGCTGTAAAATCGATTTACAGCGAGGTCTCCTCATTCCGGAGTTACCTGGGCGTCGGAGACTGTGCCGGCGGTCATACCGCGCTGCCTGCACAAAAATTTGCTTTCCCTGGTACTTGCATCGTTGCTGCAGCTGCACTCGTGGCATTACTTCCACCCCCGCCGCCTCGTCTACGTCGCTCACATTCTAATGTACTGAAGGTATTTTGAGCGATTTGAGCATTTGTCGTTGTTTTTCGCTTTGGATTTTGCAGGGTCATGCTGCGCTGGCTCGAACAATTGGAGCTGGCAGAACTAGTGCCTGGTTCAGCTACTCGTAGCATACCTGAATGTATTGTACCAAAATTTTGATAAACGTATTGGGACTGGATTGCAGCGACCGTAGCTGTGGTCGGTTGATGATGGTGTTTGAGGGTGATGGGTACAGTCTGGCCGGCTAAGCTATTATAGCGCGTGTCGTAGCCGTAGGGTGCATCAAGCAGTGAATCGACCATCGATTGTTGGTCGTTGCCGGTATACGCGGGTGCCTCTTTATCAGCAAATGCTAAGGGTGGTTGTTGTTGCACCGACTGCTGTTGCATCTGTAGTTGCTGTTGTTGCTGTTGCTGCTGAGATTGTTGTGGTTGCTGTTCTGGTGATAAGGGTGGAGGAAAATCACTGAAACGTGCAGGTGGCTCCTGACAGTTGGGGTGTTCCTTGCCTTCTGCGAAGGCGACAACGTTCTGTCTGGATTCAGATAACATGCGCGAGTCCATGATAAGACCTTCTTTATCGACGAAGCCGCTCAGCCGAGAATCGACGACGTTTTGGTCGGCTTTATCTGGAAAGCGTTGCTCGATTATTTTTGTCTCGGGATAGGCGGGTAGCATATGCGAAAGGTCAGCCTTATCAACATAACTGATAGCCGACTGGGGATTTGAAGCACAGATATCTGGTGCAGACTTGCAGAGCAATGACGTGCCTTCCTCTGCTACTCGCGGTGGACCTTAAAATAAAAAGTATTTTGAATAAATTTGTCAAATTTGATTTTTAGATGAATTATATTGATAATCGCAATTTTTAATGAGATTTTTTTGTAAAGATTAACTCATTTTAGTAATTAAATGAATAAGTAGATATTTCATACCTTGACCTTTTGTAGGTTGATTAACACCTGCACAAGGAGTAGGGCCTGGTGATTTTTGATGAGATCTAACTAAATACTCAGAACTGAGTCCCAGCTGTTCTCGAAGCTTCCTTTCAGCACCCGGCACCATATCCCGCACCTGTGCATATCATGAATATTTAATTAATGAAACGATCTATATCTAAAGTTTATCTATTTTAAAAAAACTAATTGATGTTAATTTTCACACGTCAATATATTATTTACGTTTAATATTATTTTAAAAAACAATAACTTTTTTAAAACTATTAAGAAAAATTGAAATTGACAGTAAGTAATTTACCATATCTTCTACGGTGGGAAACCGAGCCATATATCCTGATATGGTAAGAATAGCTGCTAATTTAGATAAGATGAATGCTAGTCCTGACAGCTGGAGACACCATCCATATTGATACGAGGGCAAAGTCATGCTCTCATTTTGGGCATTTGTGAAGCTATAGCTTGGCATTTCCCACAAAAGTTCAGACATGTTTGAGGCTAGTGTTATCAAACCACCTGCTAGTGATAGACCTGTAACAGTAGAATATTTAATTAAAATTAATTATATTTTTTAATTTTAATCTAAATTAATTGAAAATGTATTAGATCTGCTTGTACAATAAGAGATTTTAATAAAAAAAAAGATAATTTTATCAAATGTTACATAAAAAATACCTATAAATGGATTAGTATCATTAAAAATTCAAAATGCATTTGTCGTTTACTGAAGGATCACAATATGAGAAGCTTCTCGAAGTAAAGAAAGAGAAATTTTTCCGTCAAGCTGCTCACGAAAAAATTGGTTGAGGTGAAAAGGAGACGCGAACAGTGGCTTGATCCTTCTTTAACGAGGCAGAAGCTTTACGAGCTGTAAGAAAACAATATTGGAGTGCTACTGTGTGTCCTGGGCGCGCTAGTTCTTTTCCCAATGCGTTTCTCGACTCCACGCGGTCTCGGAGGAAAACAATTCCCCGGTAGACTCGGCGCCGCAACCACACGGCCAAGGGTGTCCCACCCACTCCCCTTTTCTGCCATACGCCATTTTTATGACGGATTGCGAGGCCGCGGAAATAAAAGCGAGGCGGCGGCTCAGCTTTGCTCGCTCGTAGAGAGAGAGAGAGAGAGAGTTGGAAAAAGCCGCGAGTGGCAGGAGTAGTACTAAGAAAAAAAGCGGCTGTGCTACGGAGGATAGAGTAGTAGTAGCAGCAGCGAGTGAAAGGCTTTTGCCTCAGGAGGGCATCTCCTCTACTTCTCGTCCCTTCAAATAAGATTTACCCAGAGCAATTTCTCGTGAGCTCGTGCACGCGTTTCGCCTTGCTCTCTAAGTGCGTTTATTACATTTTCATGGCGGCGGATGAACTGCGAGTGGCCTTTAATTGAGCGGTGCGCAATCTCCTTGCGCAATATCATTTTTTACTTCGTGGATGCGCGTCGTCCCGCTTTTTTTTCCCCTCCTATATACTACTCTTACTCACTTCCCAATAATTGGATTCTAAAGTTCTAGAAGCTGAAGAGATGAAACTCGGATATATAATGGCTTTTATTTTTATTAAATTTTTATGCATTTGCTGTGTGGATGCTGTTCTGCTGCTGCTCTCATAAAATTATGTTACTATATTTTGTATTGAGGTTGAGAACATCGATATTTTGTAAAAGGAAATTTTAAAAGGAAAAAGTAAGTTTATTTGAAAATGCAAACATAATAATAATAATATATGCATTGTTTTATAAGTGAGTCGAAAAAAGTCACAAAGTACCGAGTCTTGACAATGAAACAAGTCTTGGTACTGTATAATTCCCACTTCGACCTACGCGTTCTATATTTATGGTCTTGGTGCATCATCTAAAGTAATGCGCCAAACCACAAGGTAGAAAGGGAAAAGGGAGAGACTGACGCCCCCGAGGAGCACTTTGCATCCGGGTGCCGAAATGCATCAAAACCACGGGACTCGAATGCAAAGGTACGCCTGCACAAGAGATACAAAAGCTGGCGAGCAGAAAAGCGACAACAAGCCAAAGACGAGTACGAAGGAAACGGACGGTGAGAGAGTGTAAGGACTTTTAAAGCTCGTTCTACTTCGTTTCCTAGTGCTTTTGTCAACGGAATCTTGCACCTGCTTTGTATATTTTTTTGAGCTGTTTACGGTCTGTACTGACCTTTAGCGCTTATGTTCGGCTGCTTGGTTTTTATTTTTTAGTATTAATTACTATTATTGTTGAAAATTATAAATTTTATGTACTATTTTAAATTTGGAAAAACGATAGACATTCTTTTATTGTTATGTTGCTTAATTAAAATGAAAAGATGTTGTATACAAACGCAATACGTTAGAAACAACTTTACTAAGGCTTCATTATGATATCGATGGTTCATTGAAAATTAAAAATACTTTCAAGGAGTTTTACACCATAGTTTACATTTTATATTTGCTTATTCTTTTAATTATTAATTTAAAAATATCCAAATGACTCAATTATCAGACGTAAATAAATTTTTACATAACTTTATTTTAAAAGTGCTTGTTTACAATTACTAAGAATAATTATTGTAAAAAAAAAAAAATTTGCTAATTAAAAATCATTCTTGTAACTTCTATTTTCAACAAGTACAGTTCATTTGCAAAATTTTAATTATGTCTTTTTAATTATCTTTCAAGTTCAAGTAAGACTAACAATGAAGTTTAACCACTGTGTAAAACAAAAACTTGTTCTCTCGTTATCTCGTAACTAAATTCAAGATACTCGAACTACATTGTTCGTTGTTGCATACGAATTCTGAATTTCAGATGCATTTTGTTTATCAATTAGCCTGAGCTAATTTTATTAGTCGATTTTATAATTTATTTTTCTTATTTGATGGTAAATTCTAATACTTATAATTCGCTTGGTAACAAGTGCTGTCATCAAAAAGTCTTTCAATGTCACAATCATATATAATCACATAGTATTATACAATCATTTTGATGAGAAAAAACGAAGAAACAAAATAAGAAATGCAAGGACACATTGCGCAGAATACAAAGAAAAGTAGATTAAAGATAGAATGAAAGAGGAGGCAAGGAGTACAAGATAGAGGGTTTCAAAGACAAGGCAAGCCTCCTCGTGCAGTAGAAAAAATTTCTCTAGTTACTCTCCCCGTCTTACTCTCAAAGAAAATTCCATTTCGCTTTTCACCTTGCGCAGTATCCTCTCTTTTTTCCTCCCTCTAACTTCGCCAGCCCGGAAGGCGCGCTTATTTTCTACGCTCAGCTCTATCTTTCTCTTTCTCTTTGCCCGTCTTTTCCCTTTTATTTCGGCGAGAGCGTGTCAGGCACCCGTTTCGCTTTCGTATTATCCCGGCATGCCTCTCACAACCTCCTACCCTCTTTTCTTCCTTCGCGTTGTGTCTGTGGGGATTGGTTGGCATTTGCTGTGCTAAAAATCCCCAGCGTCGCAGAAAATTTCGTAATTGCACGTCGCCAAAAGCCTCGCCATCAGATTTCTTTCTTTTTTTTTTTTGTTTTTCACTGTGCTATTGTTGTCGACGATGCGATCTAGACAGTTTAGCTTTTTCTATTTTTGATACGATTTCTCGATTGAAATTTTTTCGTACGTGTTTTGTCTTCTTTAATATTATTTCGAATATAACACTAAATATTTTTGATATGGATATATTTAATAATATTAACAATCGAACGTTTGATATCAATTATATTTGAGTTTTTTACGAAAATCATATACTGAAATTGAATAAAAATTGAATTTTAATATGAAAAGAGATGATAAAAAGATTACGAGTAATAGGATATAACTATTTATCATGCTTACACATAACAGGTATTTCAAAAGTTTAATGTAGATGGTAGCAAAGTTTACGAGACCTTCAAAACTCTAAACCAATAAATTTCAACTTTCTGAAGTGGCAAAGTTTGTGGAAAATTAGTTTTATCAAAAGTTATTTTCATATCTATCTGAATGAGTTTATGGAATGCTTCTTGTCACATATACGAAGAGAGTCAAACATACGCACTTTCTGGATTCTATCTTACCTTACAAATATCTAGAGGTAAACTCTGTAAATATAAGCATTGCACATAAATCCAAATAAAGATTTTTATATAAATATAAACCAAAATATATTTTTTCCCCAGCATCCAAATATATATTTTTCTCTTCCTTGAACCCTCCGTTACAAACAAAACCCAGTTCACACCTGTTTGTATATTTCAAACTACGTTTACAATTGTTCAACCCGCCTTTGCCCTTTGAGCATCGTTCGCGTTCTCGCACGACAAGCAACGCTTTTGCTTGTATGCTATTCGACGGCTTTACCCTTCTCTCGACACTCAAACGCCCGTATGCGCGACGAATCTTTCTCTCTCTCGTAACGGAAAATCGGGCTAGAGCACAAGAGGGTAAAGGGAAAAGGGGGAAGTAAATATTTGCTTACTTCGGACCTGCAAAATACATACCGTGTGTGTATATCCATGTTTTCCTCTCGTTTTGCTTACAGCTTTGACATTTATGCTCGGGCTAAACGGCAATCCACGTTTTCTACATTTATTCGGTTATGCTGACTCTCGTCTACTCGAAATTTTCAGGGAATTTCTCAGGATCTCATACAAGCAATTTGAGCAAATAAATAATACAAGCTTTACTGATGTTGACCATATCTGAGCTATTTGACAGGTAGACAACATCAATTGTTTGCTGACTTGCTGCTCGAGTAGCGTTAAATATCAAAAAAGCTTTTATAACTATTGTTATCTGAGTAAGCATGCCAAGGGAACTTGCCAAGATCTAAGCTTAAAAAAGCGAGATAATGAATAAAAACAGCAAGCAGAGTGCAATAGTATAAGAAAAAACAGAAAAACACCAATTCAAAATTCTTTTTTAATGTAGCTGCTTTCTCTCGAGTCTGTTTATGAATAGCTAAAAGCTAACGTAAAAGAACAGTCGAAAAAAGACGTAGCAAACAAAATACGGATAGTACTATGAATTAGGGGTGTCAGCTTGAAAGAAAATACTCCATTATTAGTTGCAAGAGAGACTTCTATGCATTGTGTGCCGAGCTTCGATGCTCAGTTCGACGAGAAGAGAGAGAGAGAGAGAGAGAGAGAGAGAGAGAGAGAGAGAGAGAGAGAGAGAGGTACACGTCAACGTCTGAGAGTAAACTTGATGTCAACGAGACGAGAGGGGTTGCTGTGTGATGCTGGCAAGAGGACAAGTCAGGAGACAGGCGGAACCGAGTGGCGTACGCGTTCGAGGACTAGCGTGAGACGTCGAGTGGAAGATGAGATTAGACGTCGACTACTACTACTACTATTACTACCCTCTTCACCTCTCATCTCTCTTCTCCTTTTTGGACGATATTGCTCAAATGTCGAACTTGAAATTCGCTTTACTATCGGTGGCTGAATATTGCTCGAATTTCTACTTGTTATTGCATGCTATTGACGTGTGTTTCTCGATAACCTTTTCTTTAAAAATAGCAGGCTTAATTTGAATTTTTTTTTCCAAGTCTGATAATATTTTTCACAGTAATTTTTTATACTTAACACAAATAACAGCTATATGTTCGAAAACGAACAATAGATAAAACACTTCAAGCTCAAAAACATTGTTCGTATAAAGGAAGGTATGTAGCAGCAGCATACCTTCACGAAATTCTTCTCAAGCTAATACATATATATCCAAGGGGGTCTTCTCATGTAAGTAAGGAACGTGTGCAAGCTACAAGAGAGAGAGATACGGAGAGAGCATCCAAGTACAATGCTGTATACTCGTAAGAGAGGATGAGACAAGCTTGGTGAAATTCTGATTGAGAGTGCGGGCATACTAAGACAGATAGAGAGTCACCAACACGACGATAAAGCTTTGTCATGTAGTTAGAACGACACGGTGTGCTTCTACACGACGATGCAACAGCGAGTGCTAGCTGCTCCCTTTGCTTAATTAATTAAGGATAATTACAATCTCGACGACTGCGCTAGAAGTGGAGGGGGATGGTAACGCAGAGTCGAGGATGCCAGCACAGAACATTAATGCAGAGAGTGCTAGGACCTTGTCTCTCAAGCTTGGAAGCGATGAGTATAGACTCTCGACGACACGATGGCTTGTGTACGACCGGTAAATTTGACGAGGCGTCGACAAGAAGATAACTTTTGTATAGAAAAAGTTTAAAGATTTTTTTTTTTAAGATTTTGTGATTGCTCCTGTATTCATATATTGCTCATTCCATGTTACGGCAAATTTTCAGAATACCAAATTTACAATGCTGAATATTAATTTCTACAATTATTAATTGAGATGCTAATAAAAAGCTGGCTAAATGTATAACCAAAGTTAAAATTCAAAATGAAGAAAGTCGAAAATTCGTGAAAATTGAGTAAGATGTATATATACAGTCGTCTATGATACTATATAAGACGTAAAGCATATCTGCATCACACGCCTAAGGATAGACCTTTCGTAGATAAGGGTATGCGGCATTGAGAAGGAAGACGATGCTAGAGGCAAACTGGAAATATTGCGTTATACGAGCCGCGCCTGTATGTATATATACCTCCTCCATCTCACGAGATGCTCTTGCGTCTCAAGTACTTTGAATTCATCGAGCTTGACAAAGTTGATCTCCCCCCCCCTTACCCTTTCCTCCCTTCTCTTTCTACTCTCAACCCGTCAACTCCCATGGGTTTTGAGATACGAGAGGAAGACATCGACGTAACGTGTATATATACGTAGGAGAAACACGGGCATCTGTCTTCGACTCAAAAGCATTAGATCGAGGAGGGCTTGCATTAAAGTGACATCGATATGGACGGATACGTGATGGGCAAAATATTTTCGTGTATTTTATAGTTACAACGAGATCGGTTGTATTTCAAGTAACGGATTTTGAACAAAGTCTAGAAAATAATTCTTATGATTAAATAAAAATACATTTATTGAAAGCGTTATTATTCACTGACGTTCATAAGACAGAGACTCGAACAATTTTCCTAGAAGCGCCGCAATTCAATATTGATAAGCGCACGATCTCATTCTCATCCATATCGAAAGCATCCCTTTTGCACGAGAAATGGCCAATCATAGTTAATCAAAACAGCGACGCCCGCGCATGGAGCTTTGGAATAATCAAATCCCAAGTTGCATGACTGGTATGGCAGTCCTATGGTATTACACTTCGTTGCTACACGGACTTCCAAGATGAGATTCGAGTATATAAGGTAGTATTACGCTCTAGAGACGATTGAAATTCTCTCCTGTGCTGCGCTGAAACGAACATACTCTCGCGATGCTTGCTGCGCGCATCATACACTCTTGGCTTTATTGTGTGATTAATCAGCCGTTGCGCGAGACTATATATATGCGGGATCAAAAGCAATTTTAGATAATGGCCTTGTTAATTATTTCAATTTTGAAAGGGTTAACTGACATTTAATGTTTAATATAATGAATGTGTTAATGATGAAAACTTATATATAATGGGACGAAACATGTTTAAAGTAATAATTTATAATAAAGTTTGATATTTTGTAATATGCAATTATGTATATATCTTTGATAAATTTTCATCATTATTATTACAAAATTTATTATAATCAAATATTTAAGACATACATAATTTAGAAATATTAAATTTATCTATTAACTATACGTAATAAAATTAATAATTTTAACCAAAGCAAACTACACGAGTAACCTTCTCTAATTACGAGAAAAGCCATTCGATGTACAGGTGGATCGATGCTAGAGAACGCGCTCGACCGCAGTGAGGCCGCATGGCGTTTCGCTTGGGCTGATAGTAATAGTAGTAGTATCAGAGTTTCAGGGTGCAACAACAGCAGCAGCAGCATCACATCTATACGTATTAAATATCGCTTTTCCACATTAAAGTAGAAACACCACCACTGCTGCTGCTGCTGCTAGTGGATGCCCGATTAATTGTACAGCTAATTGGCTCTTCTCGATATGTATATTCCAGATGACTTCATTCAGTTGCAAAAGAGAGAACTATGCTTTTCAAAGTTCACGCCTTTGCTTCTCACACACACCCAGTGGACGAGTTATTTAATCCTGACCTGAACACTATATGGCGTGAAGCACAGCCGTCGGTTCTCGTGAATTTATGCGGTTATACGCGCGCATTGTGTTGTCATTAACCAGCCTGTCCAACGCTTGAGTTCCATAGGATGATACGTACGTACGTTGCACCTGCCGATGAGTGCTGGACCCAAACATTGCTTCTTGATTTATGCTCTCCTTTTGGGAATTTTCCGCTTTTTTTCCTACCAACAAACTCGAAAAATACGAGCTTTCTAGCGTGCTTTTTTTTTTAACGGGTAAATCCAGTGGATAGTGGATAAAAGGGATTGTGTTGGAAAAAAAAGCGGCTGCAGAGCTGCGTCGATCAAAGCTTGTATTTACGCTTGTGTTTACGAGAATGAAGGAATGATGGATCGGACTGACAGTATGGTGTCTACCCCAACTCTTGGTTCTATGAATTTTTTTCTCCTCTAAAATTTTTCAAGTCCACCTGGGAATTGCGGTTGAATTTCGTGCGAAAATGAACAAGCGGGATAGTATAATACCCCAGGCCTCTTCTGCATTAGTAGTGTAATTTCCTGCCGTGGTGTCCAACTAGCCAAAACTCTTAGCCACACCGAAGCTCTGCCTCTGTTGCAGGAGAGTTTCAGGATCGAACCTCGGCGGAGATTAATCTCTCGCTTACGATATACAGTTCCCCCAAGCTAGTAGTAGTAGAGCGCTCTTCTCTCTATACCTCTTGTGTCCGAGTAGGGGCTGGGCTTTACGAGACCTTCTCGCTTCTCTGTCTCTATATCTTTCATAAAGCGTTGTATTCTACAGGCTGCTGTTGCTGATGCTGCGCTTGGCTATCCCTGGAAATTGGATCGGCTCGGCGAAGGTATAGTAGCTTTCACAAACGCGTAGCTCTTCTAGGTATCTACTATGTACCGAAACACGAGAACTACCTCTAGCGCAAAATGTTAATGATAAATAATTGTTTCACTTGATATCATGTCTTAAGATCAGTTTAATTATCTGTATGCGGTGAAACGGATATTAAGATGCTATTGATTTTTTTTATTTGTTGATAGATAGATGGCGGAGTAATGATTTGGGGGTTGAAACTATAATTGCACATTTTTTTTAATGTAAGAAACAAAACTTTAAATATTCATTTCATTTTATTCTGAAATTAATTATGTGAATAAAACATAAATAATACCTGTTCTTTTACAATCAATAACAAAAAGTTTATTCAAACAGTAGACTTAGTTTTTGCTTAGTTTATCAAAGAAAAAAAAAAGAATACAAATAAAACAAACTCAGCGGAAGGAATAACTTTATTTTCCGATTATTACTTTACAGATAGAATATGTTCTGTATGTTTTCAACTTGTATGAAAGAAAAATAGCTCCAGGTACTTCTGATGTTTCCCTTAGCATCTGAAACTTTCAGATCAATAACAGTATGTATCCTATGGAAATAGTATTGTATTTTCATTCCTGCAAGTCCATCACATACTTTATCCATCGTCAAACAGAAATCCAGTACAAATCTCGAACATAATTTTCGTATTGAACTTTTCAACATTGAAAAAAAAAAAATAAAAATCGAACATTCTATAAATCGTATAAAAAAATGTTACACTATGTAAATTGTCAGATGATGGCTATTTGAGAACGTGAGTTAGATATCGTTGAGGCCGAAGAAGAAGTTTGTTGGAAGAGTAAGTCATTACAGAGTTGGATATAAAGTTAAAGCTAGCCCTTGTAACATCTATACAATGTTCTTGTAAATCTACTCTACTGGTTTCAAGCGAACAAGTTATTCAACTTGGTACATCCTTGGATTTAATGTAATTCAATATCATCAAAGTAACAGAAAAAAATTTTACTGACTACATAAAATAATTTAAGTAATTCACTACGGAATTCATAAAAAATTACGTACAATATCAATATCAGATAATCAAAATAGACTTAAAATAATAAAATCAAATTTGTTAATCTTTCGTTTCGTTAAAAGGTTAATTGGCACCGCTCTAGCCAAACGTTTGCTTAAACAAGTTTTCGGCTATGCTGCACACAGCAGCAGTAGCTGACAGTGCACTGAATGCAAATTGGATCGTACGTGCTAAATCGAAATAGACAGTTTACCTATCTCTCTTTCCTTGATCGGTCTCTTTCGATACAGTTCACCCTACCCGTACCCCAACTCTCTCGTCGTCGTTGCCTTTCTTTTACGTTTAATCGTATTTCCCTATTAGCTTACCGTTTCGTTTGTTTTAACACTCGTTTCTCCCTCGGTTTTTTTTTTCAAACACGGTTTGTCTTCCGTTGACAAATAACCTATACTGCCCAATTGAATTTTTCGATCTCCATGTACGTTATACTATCCCCTTTGCACATCTACACAAACTTATTTCAAGATCATGTTTCCTATTTTTTTTTTTTTTTATTACTATCTAACAATTTTCATCGTAGGTACATGTATACTATCGTTTATCAAAATAGGTTGAACATAGAGATCCGTGTCGTCTATATCAACGTATCACAAAGGCTATTATTTTCGCGGTTTGAGCAGTGTCTGATCGTATATATACTCGTCACTGATTTCATTTCGCGCGATCGAACTTTGACCATACCGAAAGTCAAAAGGGTAAAGGGTCGTGTCAGGGTATTCTTGCTTACTGACGGCGTTTATACATTCCGTTGTTGTATAACGCGCGAGAGGATTTGGTAATGGGTGAAAGCGATAGCTTGACGCTTCTCTCTTCTCTATAGGTTATCAACCGTCAATGCGCTAAAGTAGAACTTCGTGTTTGTTACACTATTCATGGGTCATCGTGTATTTTATTTTGTGTTTTTCTAAAAAACTAAATTTGTGATTTTTTTAATTAATGTGATTAATTTTTTTGCATACATAAATTTATAAATTTTGAATCATTTTCTAAGTATATTTTTGGAAATGTTTACAAATATTAATCAGAAAAGAAATATTTCTTTCTTTTTTTTAATGGTTGTCAAATCCAAACCATACACACACAAACATTTACTACATTAATCAAATTCAATGAATCAAACTACCCAGCACAATAACATTTACGACATTACAAATCTCCTTTTCAAACGATCTCCCCCACATTTTTTTTTCTCCATCTATACTCCCCTATTAATCCCGCAGTCGCACATCGATTTTCCACGAATATAAAAGGGATAACCGAGCTTACAAAGAAAAGATAAAAAAAAAAAAAAAAAATCAGCAGGCGCATAATTTCAAAAAGCTTTCTCTCTCTTTCGCTTGCTTTGTATTTATCATTTTCCAGCGGCTGGAGCGGAGATCCGGCGGCATCGCGACGCCAGTAGGACGCTCGCGCATATATATATATATATATATATACAGAGCCATTCGCATTCGTATAACGCATACATGTACATGTATATACATAACGCCTCGTGAATCATACTCAGCTGTTTACGGCGTTAGAGGCGCGCGCGTGCTCTCTCGTGCGATGGTGCGCGCGACTAGAAAATTTACTGTCCTTCCGCGGCTCTAAATCAATGTACATCCCTACGGCTGTACGTACCTCTTTCTCTTTCTCTCTCTCTCTCTCTCTCTCTCTCTCTCTCTCTCTCTCTCTCTCTCTCTCTCTCTTGCGTGGTGCATCACACGAACAGCCAGTCTCTGCCAGGGTATGAAAGAATAAAGAGCGCTCACTTATTTATTATTATTTTTTTTTCGTCTCTTCACAAGCTGGAACGTGCTTGCGTAATAATTAACATTACGGCTCCATGAGAGATCTGGATTTTTAGCCCGTATTTTTTTTTTCTATTTGGGTTTAGTGTTTGGTTTTTGTTTTTTTTTTTTAGGACTCATAGCTAAGCTAATTTGCCAGAGTGAAAATTAATACCAGCTGTCCGTCCAGTTGTCACCAACATGTTCATGAGAGAAACTTGAAAGGACAACGACCTTTTTCCAACGTATGAGTTGAACGGAAAGCTGCTCCAACAGAAGCTTAATCTTTGGGTTAAAGCAAAATCGTATAGGATCTCTCGAGTACCAGCTGGGACAGATCTCCCGAGTATATTTGCGATTCTTTGAGTTACTCGATTTGAAGCAGCGTGGCGTATACGCGCACGTGAAACGCGAATTTCCTCGCAACGAGACAGAAGCAGTGCATGCAGAGAGAGGGAGAGAAGAGACGTTCGTTGGCTAGTAAAAGGTTATATCTTCCCCCCGAGGCCTCTTGGTCTCTCGGACGTTGGCAGGATCTGCTCTCTGTCTCTCATTCCCCTTTTACGTGAACGTAGCCCTTCAAACGAATGCACAGTCTCCTCTCTACCTTCCAATTGCCCTCGAGCTGTGCTTCTTACTCAAATACGGGACACCGAGGATGGGCACTTTCTGGAGTGGAGATAGACAGAAGCCGCGGGCACGTGTGTGTGAGTGTATTTTGTTGGTCGCGCGCGTTCGCTAGACCAGTCGAGCGTTTCTCTGGCTTTATTTCTAAGTCCGGCGGGCTTTTCGTGCGTCGACGAGTCTTAACGGCTAGTTTGTGAAAGTGTAGCTAAGCGAGAGCTTTGTACGAGCTTTGACTTCTCTCTATGTTTACGGCTTGGATGAATTGAGAGATATAATCATCATCATCATCGTGAGTTTTGGCTAAATGATATTGGATGTATGAGGAGAGATTATTTTCTGTGCTTCACGAAAGGATTGTTAAACTATAATTTCATGTAGGATTTTAGAGATGATATTATAATAATTTATGTTGCAATTAATATGAGAACTGATGCAAATGTTAATCCGCTTGTTATGTAGATTTTGAACTAGTACTAAAAAGGATTAAAGTTTCGTTGAATTTCATCCTGGCTTTTAAAAAAATATGTATATTTTAGAAATTCCTAAATTATCTTTTATCTTTACAAATATGGCAACAATTTGTTTATTAATTTTGTAAAATTGTAAGTTATTTATTAATTAGTGTTGTAAATTTAATAAGTACTAACAAAAATATTTAATTTTTAATTTACTGGAGAAAAAAAATGTTATTGCTTATTACAATATTTAAAATGTTGAAATATTCTTAATCTTAAAGGCTACACTTAAAAAGCTTTAGTAAAAGCTCATTTAATGAGCTATTTAAGAAGCAAAGATAATTTTTTTAAAATTTTTTCTTATTACCTTCTTCAAGATTCGGACCAGAAGTAATTGCAAAAAAAATTATTTTTATTAAAATCTGAACAAGCTTTTTACGACAGTCTTTACAACTTGTTTAAAAAATGTTAAGATATAATAAGATTTACAATTAAGCTTTATAATTATTATATTCATTCACCCGTCTTTTATTTAAAACAAAAAAAAAGTATCAAAAAAGTTTAAGTCAAATACAATTTATTAACTAAAGCACACAAAACACGTCACCAAAAATCAAAAGTACTCTGACATAAATAGTCAGAAAAGCTCTTGTTCGGAGTTATACAATAAAAAAAAAAGTGGCAAACGAGAAAAAGAGAAACAGTTTGGTCGAACGAAAGCACAAGAACTTTTAGCGATTTCACGCTACAGCAGTTTCAGAACAAGACGCGTGGACGCTTCTCACGATAGAAAAGGATAGAAAAAAAAAGCTGCGACACATTGGCGGGAGTCACGTGAGAAATTCGCGAAAAATAAAGGCGTGCGCCGTGAAAGCTTCGGCATGGATGGGCTGTCATAGGCCGGAGACAGGCGCACACGGGCGTTCTTTGAATAAAGTTTGAAAGAATAGAAAAGGGACGGTGAGGAGGAGAAAAGAAAAAAGAGAGAAGTATAGCTTGATGCTAGCTGGCGCCGCTATACTGCGCTTCTTCGTTTGCGCTGCTCGGAATGTGACGGAGGCGAAATGAACTCGACGCCAGTTCTCTCTCTCTCTTTCGGGCGTTTCGCCCTCGATTTTTTTGCCCATACAATTTCCCCTCTACGCCTGTCTGTCTGTCTTCCACTAAGTTGCGATCGAGCTGACGCTTCGTTCGTGAAGCTTTTCTTCTAAGATGTTTTCTCGGGGAAAATGGTAGAGAGGGGAGGGGGGATGCACGTCTTATTGAAATATTTAATTTCAACGACGCAAGGCAGCGTCGCGTCGAACTTATTTTTACGACGCGCTGTGATTTATCAGAGGGAAGTTCATGTTTTATGCGAGAAATAAAGGTATATATACGAGTGATGCTCAAAAGATGACAGGATCTTTGTATTTTTTTTTTTTTTTATATCTTCTGCCTTTCTTTTTATGAGGTTCAGGATGAAAAGAAAAATAAATCAGCAGGAAAGTCTTTTGAATATCAAAGGAGAATGTTACGGTGTTTATAATTTCAATAGAATATTATTTTTAATTTAAAATAATAATAATGAAATGTATACCTAAGTTAATAACGTCGAATTACTCGTATAATTAAAAAAAAAACAAAAAGAGCTAATTTTCCTTAAATTCATTAAAATTCTGTTAAAGCTTAATTTACCATGTAAACTCAAAACTTTACATAAAGCTCTCGTGTAATTCGTGCATACTAAAAGCTTCTTTATTAACCCACTACCACACAGTCCAATTCATATCTAAGCAGACTAACCATACACCATCCATTCTTCCTAACATCATGCTCGAATAACTACTCAGAGAAACATGTATCATCCCGAGTAGCTATATACATCTCTAAAATTACTCCAACAATATCTACAATTCCTGCAGTATTCTCTCTCTCTCTCTCAAAACTCCCAATAGCCCATCTAAGTCCCTTGTATTATTACTCATCCGTCCGAGCGTTTTAAGCGAATCACACGCAGTGACGTTTCCCAGTAGTAGAACGTTGACGTTCACTATAGTGAGCGAGTTGAAAGTAAATAGAAACTTCATCAGGAGACCAATGGTAAATGGAAGTGGTATTATATGCTAGACTAGTGCTGAGTAAGTTTGGTTGGCGATGAACTGGAGGTCGTTTGATTCTGGGGCGAAGTCGCGAGACCGAGTTTCAGCTTACCTATACGATGATGAAGCACAGTTTAGATGACGTGGACTATACAGAGCAGCTATATGTACCCATCTCCGAGCTTCATTACGCGACTTGCTGTTACGGAGCTTGCAAGCTGTAATGGCGAGATAATGCATAGCCGCAACGAAGGAAAATTTTGTATAGATTTTTAATAAAGCTCGTAACAAAGCTTTATGTTAAAGCTCTTGCCTGTTGGACGACATTTACCTTTGTCTTACAAAGTCTTTTTTGCCATGCAGCCTTGGTGACCCTTTATTCTTATCATCAAATTATGTTTGCTCTGGTTAAGTAAGCATCGACGACGTTTTGATAGGATAAGTTCTGCCAGGTTGTGTTAAACGAGCTTGCAAGAGAAGAAAAGAGTTGTTCGCTCAACATTTTTTAATTATCTTTCAATTGATTAGATCCAATGCAATTTAATATTTATATAAGATTGAAACGATCTTAAAAATGAATCTAAAAACTAAGTAATCTAAATAATTATTTAGTAATTTTAAGACATTTAAGATATAATTTAGCTGAGTTAATAAAATTCACTTTGAGGACTATCTGGCCATGTTTCTTACTTATAAAGTTAAATTTAAATGTAAAATATTTCTTGAATAACATACAACATTATAGTTCTAAAAGTGAATTGAAAATTTAATATTATATAATGAAATAGAAGATCCTTGATAGGTAAGGAATTTTTAATTTGAATTAATCAAGCCTTCTATTTTACAAAGCATATTTGATTATAAAATTTTAAAAATGAAGTGAAAATTCAAACATAATTCTTATATTAAATATTTTAAAGATCGACACAATAGTCTTCTATAACCTGATGAGCAAACCTTTTTGACATGTACACGAAGGCTAAAAATTCAATATTTAAACATTGAAAATTTTTCGTGCAAAGCTTTATCATAAAAAATTCCAGGAAAAGAAAAACATTTATTTTAAATTTTTGAACGATACTTTACCAGAGGTGAACAAGCAATTTTTCGTCGAAAATTCCATAGCGAGGTGAAAATAAGCATTGAAATAGCTGCTTATATAGTACCTTCCCCCTATCTGACGTCTCGACAGCAAATCATCGAGGCTTTAATACCCACGTTTATATTACCTCGATAGCGTTATAAGGTGCGCGAAAGTGAGGTTGACGAGAAAGAAGAGGGAATGGGTGTAGTCGGTTTATTAAGCCGCACGGGTGGTACGAACAGCCTATAGAGGTAGGATGAGCGTGAGAATCAATTTCAGGAAGTCATGCTGCGTGTGTGTGTGTATGTGTTGGTAGGTGCGTTGCGATTTCTATTTCGCCAGGATTATTATTTGCTATATAGAAGTGAGTATATGGATTGGCTGCTGGTATGGGTTATATCACATGGCCACATCAGGCAGACTATATGTAGCTGTGCCATTGGAGACGTGCACATCTTGTAAGTATGTTCATTCGATCCGAAATAAGTTTTTGGATTTTGCTTATGCGTAGTAGGGATAAAAGTTGAGAGGAAACGAAGCGTAATCTTTAAAATAACCTTGTGTCCTATTACCTGTTACATTTAGTTTTATCTGATAGAGCTACAGATGAAAGTTGGCTTACGAATGCAAAGTACGCGTGATGTTCCAGAACATGCATTTTTCAAGCTTTCACTCCTACGATGGAAATTGAAAATTAATATTGACGAAAAGAGGATTGACGCCTACTCAAAGCTCAATCACACGTACTATGTAAATTTGTTTTATTTTTCTTCTTTTTTTTTCTTTCTTTTTTATTTTAATCAACGTGCTCTTCCCACGAGTACGAAGAGATAATTGTTATTTAGGAAACGGACTTTCTCCCTTGCGGGGTTCGTGGTAAAAAATCCCAGTCCCCTCTAAACAACGCTCTCTTTTCCCGGCAGACGCATGAATTAAAACCAGTCCGAAAAAAAGAGAGAAAAAGAATCAGCCGCATATAGTAGCAACTGAGAGAGCAGCAAGAGCGAAGTGGATATAGGTGTGTTGGTTAGAGTGGGAGACACGGTCCAGCGCATAAAAACCGCGAACCGCTGCAGACCGCCGGATCCTGGCCAGCCGAGCCTTGATTTACGACGTTCGGCCTCGAATATTAATTTAAAAGTTCTCGGGACCCGCGTACACTCACGTATCGGACTTCTCTCGACTCTATCTCTTTTTCTTTCTCTATCTCACAACCATATCCCTTTACCCTCACTCTGTCCACGCATGAGTCCCGAGCTTTTTTCCGGAGCTTTTGCATAATTGAACGTTATTTTTTGCCGTAGATATGTGCGCGAGAGCCAGGATGTATTTTCGTTCGATGGTGGAAAACGTTGTTGTTTTGCTCTGAGAAGGGGGTAGCTAGCTTATCGATCGAAACCGAGTTGCCGAGCCAAATTGCGGGGATGCATACTTGCGAGAGCAACAAGTACGTTATCGTTAAACTGATGCACCGTTAGTCAGAGAAGAATTGTCGATTTTCGTTTGTTTATGGTTGAATGAGGAAAGAGAAAAGAAAAATTAGTTGGTCATTATGAATCTTGGAAATTTAGAATGTAATTTTTGTAAAAAAAAATTTCATCGTTATTTGTTCGTTAATTCAATATTTTTTTGAATGAATTGATTGAAATTAAAAGAAGATGAAAACCTAGTCAAGTTAAAACAATTTTTTTTTAAGTTTTAATTTTTGCTTCATTATAGAAAATTTCATTATATAAATACTTTCAACTTAAAAAAAAAAAATAAATAAAAGAAGAAAATAAATGCATCCAATAAAATACAGGCAAAGTAGTCTAAGAAAAATCAACAATATATTCACTCCAATAACTTCAGGAGTCAAAGTAGGCCAAGGAAAAAAAATTCCGTCAACTCGAGCCTCGTATCCGGGCCGGGAAAGCCGAAACCAGTCTCGCACTTTCCGACAAACGTGTGTGTGTATGTATGTGTGTCCCAAAAGAAAATCGATTTGGCCCCGGAACTCGTCGGTGCCCCGTTCATCGACTTCAATTTCGCGGCAGCCTTGCTCCCCCAAGAGAGCAGAACGCGAGAGCCAAGAAAAAGACGCCTCTACCAAGAAGAAAGGCTGGGGGGGGGGGGAGAAAAAGAAAAAAGAAAAGAGATCGTTCTCCGTGTTGTCAGGGGAGGCGAGCGCGCCGGAAATTCCGGGATCGTATGCGGTAGGATCTTCTCAGGGGAAAGGGGGAAAGTATAGGGGTAGGTGGAGCGAGGCGCAAAGAATTCCTTTTGACGCGGCATTACGGAGCGACGCGTATAACTGCGCTCTAAGAATTTTCTTCTATCCAATGTGGAAGATTTGACGATAGTGCACACGTTATATAGCTTTGCGGTCGGTGATGCGGCGACCGGAAGCCAAGCGCTTGGAAAAAAACGTTGAGCTGGTGGTCTGTGATGATGTGTTGGTCAAGGGTATAAAATCGCTAAAGGAAATGCACACTCGACTGGAAGGCTCTCTCTACTCGATTTTATATGTGTTTCGTTGCTGCTTTCTTTTTAACGCCTGAGGCAAGCCTTCGAGTATTGAAATGATAATGGTTGAAGTTAACCTTTGGTTGTTTTGATCGATTTATACTGTATCTATGAAGACGGGATTTAGCTGTGGATACTATTGAATGATTATATTCATTGTTATTTTTTGTATCTAAAATCAATTTAGGGGTGGTTTTAAATTTTAATAATAGTTTTGTGTAACTTGCAAGTTGAGCTTTCGATTACGAAATATAACGATATATGAATTGAATTGTAGTTATGATAAATCATAAGAGTAAAGGTTCTAGCGATCCTCATAATGATATCGGCGTAATTTTCCCTGAGATTTACGCTTAGAGAATGCTTTCTAGACTTTGATTTGTCACCGTGTACAGAACGACTGAATTGCAAATCCATCGCATTGGATATGCAAGAACGTTCCGTTAATGCTCGCGCACTAAACAATGAAGCGAGCGTTTGTCGAAAATTCAAATTTGACTTCCCCCTTTAGTCGTTGAACGTCGCTAACGACAAGGTCTTTTATCTGAGTCATCTGGTAATGGTTTGCGTAGATAGTCTACCGTTCCGTTATTATATTTTTGCGCAAGCTCTACGCTTGGGAATATTTTTCTCGAGCTTATATGATGTAGAAATGCATTTTTCAACCTGAAGCTGCGTACTTTATTTTGCTTTTCCATAATTTAAGCGGATGGTTTCCTTGAGGATTTACTTTTAAATCAAATCCATGCATAGTTAATGCACATCGTTAAGCTTTACGTATTATACATAGTATCGCTCTAAGTCTTGTGAAAATATTTTTTAAAGATTTTTAAACGATTCAGTTGAAAATTCCCTGCGATGTTTTTTAAGGGATACGATCTCTCTTTTTTTTTCGTGGTAAGCAGGACGCGCACTTTTTTAAAAAATAATCCTCTACCCAAGCGCCGTATATATTCGCTTAATGACTCTTTTATCGTTACGCGCAAGCGCGCAAATGCCAACCCGTAAATCCCGTACCCGACAACTCTCACCTCCTCCCATACCCTGAAATTATCCAAACTTGAATGCCGAATTTGGGAAAAGCACTATAGCCGGAAGAAATTGCCGTATCCCTAATGAGCTTGCAATAAAACGCCGCGATAACAATGAGGTTTCTAGATTTGGTGAAGATTCGACCATGTTATTTACAAAGTTGTAGTAGAAATAAGAATGGAATATATACCAGTATTGACCCGTATATAAAAGCACGATACTTTGGGGATATATGAGATAGACCGATAAATAAGGTCTGTTATATATGACTATACTACAATTGTGCTTATCCTCGTCACGCAGATTTTTCTCTCTTTTCGAGCGACTCTATGGGGAGTAGGTATAACGGTCGAGAAAAGACGGCTCGTTAAGGTGAGCTTTTCAGAGTCAGGGACTCTCTAGCCGGCAGAGAGAGATTTCTCCGTGGAAAAATGAGCCGGGTGTGTGTGCGTAAGGCTCTGCGGTTATAAGCTAAAGCTGTATGTATTATGTGGGGGAACCTCTTCACTACTGTCACTTTTATTTTTTTTTCCCCCCCTTATCGCGAACGTTCTCTTTTTCGTCGACTGTGTCATATTTTCTGGGGTTTTTTTTCTTCTTTTTTTCGAGGGAAAAAGAAATGAGACACGTGTCAGTGTTGTGTCATTTTTATAAAATATGTCTGATGTTTGATTAGGCAAATGGAACATTTTTGTTAAATAAATATTTAACTATCATCGACTATGCAGTTACTTTTTTTTTATCTAATCGTAAAAGTGTATAAGACATTTTCAATTTTAAACGACTATCAAAAAATTTTCTTACGTTTGAAATAACTTGTCAATTTTATAAAATATTATATAAAATTTGTTAAAGTAAATCAATTCTCGGTAATTCAATATACAAAAATTTTTACCGAACATCAATAAGTAGAAATATGAAACAGTCTAGAATGAAATTACTGAAGTGCACAGCCTTAGGCCAATTTCTCTATTCTCCCATCTTCTATCATCTCTCAAGAAAATGGATACGACATCTCACGTTAGTGTACGATTAATCGATCTTTGCCATCTATCTTCTGATTAATTTTCCCACGGTAATCGCACACCTTATTCCAACTTTGTCATTAAGAAAAGCACACAGTCTAAAGTAAACAAGCAGACAAAAAATAATGTCTCAGTGCATAAAGAAAATAGGAAGAGAAACGAAGAAGAATAAAATCACTCTGTATTAATCATCGGGGGAAGCGGTATCCTCTTCGCTCTACGTTTCAGCTTGGGCTTTTTACGTCGGCGCTCGCTCACTGTGGCGCCGCTAGAGAGAGGGAGAGAAAGAGAAAGAAAGCTCCTCTTTTTCACAAGCTCACCACATCGCCACCGTCAGCTAATGCGCGTCCCGGGTGCATTAACCCCGCGAGCTACCACCGCCACAAAGACGCGCGGATTTACAAGCGAGCGAGCGAGCGCCCCTGCGGTCCAACATAGTCGCGGGGGGCCATTAGCGCTATACTATATACCGACCCTCCTTCTCTTATACTCTACTACGACGAGACCGCGTGCTCTACTACTATTTTTTTTCTTCCTCTCTCTCTCTCTCTCTTGCCATCCCTCTGAGCTTGCAAGTCCCCGTGACTCGATTATTTCGCACCGCTGTTGGATTCCAGTGCCACGGAATTTTCTCGTCCCATAGCGACTGTAAGCATACACCAGACTAGCTTGGATTCAAGTCTGATGTTCGGGCTAGGCGTAATACTTGGAATTTGTTGAGGTTCTTTTTTTTTCTCTCTACGGTTGGGTATTGTCGTGATAATGAATTGCTTTTGTTCCTAAGCAAAAGTTTTTTTTTCTTCGGTTTGGTGAAAGAAATTGAATATTTGCATCTACTTTTAAAAAAAAAAAATTATTTTAATTTTGTCAATTTAAAGTCAGAAAATCTGAGATTTACGTTTTTTAAGGAGCCTGGTTAAATTTTCAATTTAAAAAACTCATTAAAATTGAAAAAAAAATTTTTTTTGAATGATTAATTTTATTTTTAAACTAAATTCAGCTAAAGTGCATCATGTTAATAAACCGGATTTTACTATTTGACTGGCGCAGCGATAAGTGGAATAGCGACATTGGGTAATGGAAGCACGTCGTAGCCGGAAATTACTTTCGTCATAAATGTCACAAATGCGATAAATAATGCTGTAGACTTATGGATTGACACATTTGATAAACTTAACCGGCGAGAATCGTCTTATTTCCTGCAGTAATTCGTACTGGCTTAAAAAAAAAAAAAAAAAAAAACGATTAGATGCCTCGTATCTACTTTTAGTACGATATGACTTGAAAATACAACACCTTATATTTTTTACATAAGTTTTTTTCATTTTGAACAGAGTAAATTTCCTCTTGTAATTGTTATTGTTAGTAAACTACTGTAAAATAATTAAAAACCATTACTCCAATATTATTTTGGTAACAAATAAAAAGTTTTTCCTTGAAATAATAAATATTATCAGTCAAAAACAAGTAAATATTTAACATCAAAAATAACAAATCACAATATTCAAACTCACCAAACCATCAACCTAGTTTCTAACGAAATCCTTTTATAGCTTAATCAGACCGAAAAATCACGGTAGCTTCTAAACGTTGAACACGTGAGACAGCTCTTGCACCCTGAGGCTAACAATCAACTGCAATTTGCATCCAAGTCGTAAAAGCTCTTCTCCTTTTAACCTGGGAGGCGTCTTGAACGTAATCTCGTTGAGAAAACATGGACTCAAAAGAAAAAAAACGGATCCTTTGCCGGAGGATCTTAATTACACAGTGGTTAGTATTCGCGTGAAGGTTTTCTGGCACACAAAATCGCTTGCGCCAACGATTTGCGAGCTTGCGGATAATTTCGCAAGCTCGGTGCGCGCAAGTCTCTCTGTCGACTTTGCGCGTGGCTAACCGTTACTAGAAGCTTTTACGCGACCGCGAGCTTTCGTTTCTTCGAACCAAAGAGAGCAAGGCTTTTGTTCGTATTGCTTAAAGTGCAGAGAGGGAAAGTCGTATGTTTTGCAAAGCATGACCACCGAAGTAAATGTTTAGATTTAAGAAAGGGTGTAAGGAGAGCAAACCGCATAGGTAAGCTAAGGATGTGGATGAGCTTGCGGTTAGTATAGGCATATATATAGAAAGGAAGTTTGCTCTGGTGCTGATTTTACATAGATTTGTATAATGTTTATATTTACATAAAATTTAATTTCACATATTTAAAATTATTTGTTTTTTTATATTTTTTTATAAAGAAATTAATAACAACAACTTAATACCTTAATCTTATTTTTTCAGGAAAAACATCCAAAAGAAGTAGGATTTATATCGATTACTTTTTTTGTCTTGATTACACTTTATCATAATAAAAGTAAAGCAGTACACGTTTTTGCTTTCAAGCAAAGTTAGAGTAAGAAATTTTTCTGACAAGACTAAGAAAAATCCCATAATCCTACAGCAAATTCGGGTAATTAAATTTTTCTTTCACAAATTAACAAACTTTTCTTTCTATTCGGGTGACCGAGTAGATTAGCTTAAAACTACAAAGCAATTAATATGCAACTTTTATATTGAAGTAAGGATGAAAGTTAAGTTTACTTAAGTGTAAACTTTTTTTATTGTATTAACACCAATTACTATTCCATTATGTTATTAACAAATAATTATTATGCATTAGTCAGTTTAGTATGATTATATATTTTATTAATCCTCTCAGTAATTCTCTAATATCATCAATAAAATTATAAAGAGTACCTAATAACTTCATTTAAACGTTCAAAATTATGAGCCTATCAGGACAGCTAAGCCCGATCAGTCCAATCGAGCAAGCCGTAATTTAGAAAACGTCAGGGACAGGTCACATCAATCGGGTGTCGCGTATGCTAGTATATACGCGTTAAACAACGCATTTATTCGGGCGAGCTATGCGACACAGCCGGGGTCAACATGCGGGGTACCAGTGCCACTCATTAATTAGGTTGCTGTCATTTATAAATCAGAGAATCGCGGATCCCAGTGGTAATTCGAAATTACGCATCGACTGGCTTTCTCTCTTGTGACTGTAACCTTGGTCAGTCAGCCGTTAAAAAGCATGATATACCCAAAAGCTTGCGCCTCTTTCTCTCCACCTATCTGCATTTGACAATACTCGTTTTCGTTATTCCTTTCTCTCTTTCTCTTTCTGTTTACTCTGCTTCGCCATTAAATTCATTATTCATGACATACCGATGATTTTTTACTGGCAATGCATTTTTAAGGTTTGTCATTTTGTGCAAGGCTAAAAAAGAGCAACAGTATTAATACTCATGAAAATTTTATTTACGTGACGTTTGTTTTCGCATAGTATTGCCATTGTTGTTTATGTGATACATAATTTAAGTGAAAAATAGATAGGATTAAATGTATTAAATATCGTAAAAACAAGTCTGCTTAATTTTTTAAGATACTGAATACATAAGGAATAAAGGACTATACCAAGTAACATAAAAAATAAAAAGAAAGGCAGGATCGAAAATAGATTTCCAAGGTGAGAGGCAGCAAGCAATGAATTCGACGACAGACAGGAGAAGCTTGACGCAATTTATTATGTTCGCACAAAGCACGCGTGCACATTTATAACACCCGCGTCGGCGTGCGTCATGTGGGTGGCATACAAGAGAGAGAGAGAGATAGAGAAAGGGAACTCTGTGCGGTGAGAAATCAAGAAACGCCATTGTCAAGCCTTGATCCCCAACGCTTCTAGTGCCCGAGCTGGTTGTCTGCAGCTTACGTTGCTCGGTCTACGTGACCGGCCAACCTAATGTCTTCGTCTTGGTCATAAGGTATGCTTAGACTGGACTCCACCCTACTACTTTTAGACTGAAATGTCCTTGGTAGATTTTTGACCTCACTTTTTTTCTAGCTTTTTTTTCTTTTATTGATATTACAGGTAGAGGTCAGAGACATTTTTATTTTTTAATTGGGATGTTGGCATGATTGGAGTTTTTTTTTTTTTTAGAAAAATGTGTGCTTGATGATTTTTTTACCTGTTTGTTAGGCTTGTATGTGTATGTGATGTTTTAAAGTAGTTACAGGCTGTTAACACGGATAAGTGATTCGATTAAAGTTTCATTTTTGAACGTTTTTTAACGTTTCTGTGTACAACAGTATAGCACTACTGTTTCCTCGTTTTAATTGATGGCTGACCTGTTATGCGGAAAAATTCTCTCTTTTTTTTTTGTTTTTATCGAAAAAATATTGTTAGACTAGTTGAGAAATGAAATTTTGAGTTTTTTGTTAATTGATGTTTAATTATTGACGTTGTAATAAAACTGTTTTTTGTTTTATTTTTTCTTGAATAATTTTATTTTTTTTAAATCTAATTGTAGTAATTGAATTTTTATAATTGCATCATACCTTGTTATAAATTTTTAACAGCTTTCAATAATCAAGTTAATTTTTATAAAATAAAAAAATCCAACAATATTTTTTATACAATTACAAAAATATTTGTAAATTAAATTTCTTTTATGCATGAAAAAGCTCTATCCTTAAAGCAAGGATGTACTCTATTTTACAAATAAATTTTATGGAAAGCGGATTAGGTTCGATCGCGAATTATCCCCCTTATATACAATCAAGCACTATAAAAGCTCTGAACGTCATCCTCTTCTTCGAGCAGCCGCTCTATCACATCGAAATAAAACGTCAACAAGAAAAGGCCAAGAAGACCGACGGATCCAATGTTATCCCATCGAGACGTGTGTGTATGCTCCCTCAGCTACTCCCGCTTACTTGGCCCCCATTGTTCCGTTTTCAAGACACACCCCAGCACTTCCGGCTAGTCCGATACGGCCCTCAGGATCAGTCGAGACCCGCGTATACACTTTCTCGTCTATTCTCCTGGGTGCTTTTGTTTTTCCTCGATATACACTCCAGGGAGCTTGATCCGGGATATAGTATGGGTGGAGAGTAAAGATCACGAGAAATGAAAGAGCGGTTTGAAGAAGCTTGAGAAGCAAAAAAAAAGACTTACCACCAAGAAGAAAACAGCCGCAAGAGATGAGCATTCTGCTAATATCCGTGCAGCACCATGAGCCGAATATGGCAGTTAATACACCGGCGAGGACCACGAAGCCTGCACCCACTTGGTATGGCATTGAGAGCCTGGAATGAAAGAGGTATTTTTATAATTTTTTAATTGCACTCGAGAGAATTGAAATTTTAATCTTTTTATAGTTAATTACTATATAAAATTAAAATTTGACATTTTTAACGTATATTTGTTCGCTTTAAAAATTCGAAAGATTTTGGAATGCATTTAATTAAAATTTGTAAAGAGCCAATTTTATTTTAATAAAAAATTACAGAAAAATGTATGATCAAATTATAGATTCTAAATTTTCGAAAATGCCAAGCACTTTTAATAAAATTGTCATTTATACAAATTGTTTGATGATAGATTATTTATTAAGTTAAATTTGGCTTTATACGTTCAAAAACTTTGAACATACAAAAATTAATTGCTCTTCAAACGTTATATTCAATTTTAATTTATATTCAGCGATGAAATAATTGAGTAAAGTAATCATTTTTAAATTTATAATTGCATTACTTATAATTATAATTTTAGAGCAATATATATAATAAATGAAAATTATATTATACTGAAATGTTTCGGTAAAAAATCTATTTATTATGATAAAAAGTTATTTATCTAAAGTAAAAAAAAAGCGCGTGTAGGCTTAATAGAAAAAAATATCCCTTGACAAAAGTAGATTCTTGACAGCCTGAGATTTTTCGGGACCAAGGGGATAAACATCTGGAAAAAAGAAAAAAAAAAGGTACTTTGTTCCCTGCAGTATATCATAATTCTTCTTAGAGTCAACTTTGATAAAAAGTAAGGAAAAAAAAGTCGGTTGGGTTTACCGATAATGACCAAACACATATCACAACTGTTCCATCAAAAAAAAAAAAATAATAAATAAATAAATAAACAGGCTATATAAGTAATATTGATGCACACAATTTTTCAAGTATGAATAATGATGCCTGAGTGAGTAAGAGTATGTATGTTTGATAAAATTAAAATATCTTTGGGTGGTGATGCTGTGTTTACGTCTGATTCATATCGAGGTTTTTGTTAAAGGTAAAGCCACGAGTCAGAGGTCAACTGATAAGAGAATGCTGCAATTGAGTATTGATGTACGTACGTACGTGTACTCGATACTCATCTGCGTAAAAGTATTTTTGATGTTTATTTTGTTAATTAAAGATAAAATAGATATGAGTTGATTGTGAATACAAGTATAGATGAAACAGATATGTGAGACTAATCAGAATTTTTAAAATAGCAATTTTTTTTTTTTCGTGCTCAATATTATAAATGCAGTTTATGGTATTATTAAATGCATTTATTAATGCGCACCTTTGTTTATGATAATGCTATTATCTTATGGTAGCATAAAGAATAACAAATGTGAATTCTGTAATGCAAGGTGGAAATATCATAAATGTAAATTGTATTTTACATTACCTTTGACATTTATTTGCTTCAATTTAATTAAATTTATAATTATTGATGATATTAATTTTAAAAATTACTTTAAAATTACTGTATCATTTTAACTTTTTAATGTTATTTATAAATTAAATAAGCTTCTTTTTATAGCGATTGAAAATTATTACAATGGAAAAATAAATATAATCTTTAAAAGATAAAATTTTAATAGTTGACACTAATAAGTCTAATTTTTACCGACTTTATCTTTTCAATGAAAAGTAATCACCTCTGATTCATTCAAAAAAATATCAGACATGTATCGATGTGTAAGTGTAAAGAGAAGTTAGATAAGAAAATGTTGCATTTATCTTAAACTGTAAAGACACTCTCAAATCAGTATTCAGTGCTCATATATTCTTTGGTATTCGGTGCATTCTTTTATGACTCTGTGATTTAAATTGTTGTAAAGTTCTTCTTTAACATGAAGTTGAAAAGCTTGTGTGTTTTAATAATTTTTTATTTCAATTCAAGTAAGTTCAGTTTCAATTATAGTTTTTATTGTAAAATATTGTCTTAATAAATTTAATATTAACCTTAATTTTTTAGGTATTATTTTGGCTGGAAGATATAAAGATTTTAAAATAACTTTCAACGACACTGGTGTTACTGAAGATGATGTGCACTTCTATTTATACACTCGAAAAAATCCAGAAAATCCTGAAAAATTGACCATCAATAATGATATTATATTAAATGAAAGTGCGTACGATGTGAGCAAACCGACAAAATTTATGACTCATGGTTGGTTAAATCATTATAAAGGATTCAATTGCAAAAATGTTACCAAAGGTAAGTCACATTTTCTAATAATTATAACGTATTTTATTGAATTATCAAGATTCGTATTGTTTTTAATAAACAAAAAAATATTTTAATCAGATAACGTTTGACTTGATTGCCTTTAACTGCAGTATTATAAATAACTTTCTTTTGTTTTATTTTTGAATAAAGAGAACATTTTTTTGTTATTATAGCTTTTCTAACTCAGGGTGACTATAACGTCATTGTCGTTGATTGGAGCAATATTTCCAAGCTACACTACCCAAAGGCTGTGACGAAAATAAAAGCCGTTGGTGGGTACGTAGCAAAAATGATCAGCTTTTTAGAGAGCCGAGGCAGCAGTACGAACAATATGTCCCTGGTTGGCCATTCACTTGGTGCGCAGATGATAGGATTAGCTGGTTACCAAGCCACCAATAAAGTTGCTCATGTTGTCGGTTAGTATTTGAAAATATTTATTTATCTTGGTTTGCTTTTTCTTTTATATTTATAACGTCGTCATAAACTTTACATTTTTCGTAAATGCTTTTTTCTTCTTGATTTTATGTAATAACTTTTATTTATTAAAAAATCAAAACGAATTTTTAAAAATTTATTACATTTTTTATTAAAATTAAAACAAAGTGATAATTAATAAATTAAAAAAAAAAAACTTTAAATTAAGTTAAATTAATTTAAAATTTAATTAAAAATAAATAAATTATAAATTTACAGTTTTACTTAATTAATTTATAATTAAATTTTATTTTCTCTTGTAATTTAACAGAAAATATTATCACGAAGCATTTTAAACAGCTAGAAAGTTCCACGAATCTCAATATAACTCATCAAATTAATAAAGGCCAAAAAATACAACTTATTTTACTTTCTAGGCTTAGATCCAGCAGGACCAGGCTTTTACATACCAAGCTCTGGCCGAGGTATATCTCAAGAATCTGGTAAGCTAGTCGAGGTAATCCATACAAACTCTCATTGCATGGATGTGACACGACCAGCTGGTCACATTGACTTTTACGTGAATGGCGGAGGACCTAAACAGCCAGGCTGCGGAGAAGACGAGGACTGTAATTGTGCCCACGATCGCGCGTATCTTTATTATGCAGAGGCACTTACAAGGCCTGAGGCATGGTTGGCTAGGCGTTGTGATGATTATGCCAAGTTTTTAAGTGGAAAGTGTTCGGATAATGAAGTGACGCAATTCCCTGGATGGACCAACGATGGAACACTCAAGAGAGGCATTTACTTTTTGCGTACTAGTGATAGATCACCTTTTGGATTAGGAGTGGAAGGCACGAATCCACCGAAATATTCTTAATATTAATCAATGTTTAAACTGTGATTGATTTTGACTAGCTATATTTATAAAATTATTTATAATAGCAAATAAAATTTGGTAAAAATTATATTATTATGCTAATAATAGTCATTAAAATAATAAAACTGTTTAAATATCTAAAGGTATTAATGTTATAGCGTTTATTTAATTATCAGTAACTTTCCGTTAGTCTGTAATTATGATAAAATTTATCAAAGACTAGTTTCAAATATTACACAAAAGTCGCAAAAATAATTATATATAATTTTGTCATCCTGTTGTATATAAAGTGTCACTTTAAAGTTATTATCATTACAATTAACTTAATGACAATGTATGTAGCAAAAAATTTCCGCTTTTTGTCTATGAAAAGCTTATAATAAAAATTACACTCGTTCTTTTTAACTCAGTTGTCAATTAGTAACCAGCTTGCAGTGCTCATAAACGTACAAACAATATGTCATTTCTTGTTTTATTAACTACTTCATTGTTTTTTCATTATGCGCGTAAGTAAATAATAAATTTTATTTATATTATTTATATTAAATAATAAATTTTATTATAAAATTAATAAAATTAATTTGTATAATTTTTCATAGCAATCGCTTTTGCACAAATGGAGATTACATCTGATCTTATAATTCGATTTAATTATACTGGAATAGATTATCCTAACGATATATTGTTTTATTTATACACACGTCAAACTGGTGATAATTCTCAAAAATTGATGGTAAACGATACTCAATTATTAGATAACAGCTATTATAATCATTCGTTACCAACAAAATTTTTAACACATGGATGGACTACAAACCATTTATCGCCCAGCTGTGTATTACCTCGACTTGGTATATGATGATTTGATATTAAAATTATGCATATTAAAATTAAACTTAAATATTTGTATTTTTGTAATAGCATTTTTAAAGCAAGGTGAATATAACATAATTACTGTTGACTGGAGTAATATTTCAAAGAGCAATTATTTTGATTCGGCTACACGCGTGAAAGCAATTGGCATTTATGTTTCAAAGATGGTAAAATTTTTGTCAGATCAAGGTACGGATATTAAAAAAATAAGTCTCATAGGTCATTCTCTTGGTGCTCACGTTATGGGATTAGCTGGAAATGAATTGAACCCAAAAGTTGGACACATTGTGGGTAAGATTTTCGTTATTTCTTCTGTTAATATTTATTTTTGTCAAATCAATTATAATTATAAAAATAATAAAAATATATTTTATCGCTACAGGCTTAGATCCAGCTCGACCAGGCTTTGAGTTGAATGGAAAAACTGGACGTCTGTACAACGAAGACGCCGATTTCGTCGAGGTCATTCATACGAACGCCGGAAAGCTGGCTTTTGTCTACCCTATCGGTGACTGGGATTATTTTCCAAACGGAGGCGTCTCTCAACCTGGCTGTGGCATGGACATTCAGGGATACTGCGCGCACGGCCGTGCTTACATGTATTTTGCGGAATCTATAGCAAATCCTGACGCCTGGTTTGCCGTACTATGTTTTTCCTATGCCGAATTTCTCAGTGGTCGATGCGACAAAAATCCTATTGTTCCATTTCCAAGATGGAGTTTCATAACAGGTAGGCCTGAAGGAGTTTATATGTTACGGACAAATAGTGCAGCTCCGTTTGGACTTGGTATTGATGGCACAAAACCACCACCACGAAGAGGCATCTCAGGACTTTTTTGACGGAAATGAGAAAATGTCAGAAGATGATAAATAACATGCCATTGAACAATAATTAAAACAAAACACAACAATATATTTGTTTTTGAAATTCAGTAGAAAATTTAAGATATAGTTATAAGACACGTTATAGTTTGATGCATATGAAATTCTAATAGAATTTTGTAATTAAATTGATAAAAAAAGTTATCTCAATCATCAAGCAATTAAGTGAAAATAAACGAGTAAAACGTGCAACTATGCCCCTGCCTTTATTAACTAAAACTATACGAGAGCACAAAATAATTTCATATATACGCAAAATTTTACCAGAGAGCGCATATACACGACCGACCGACCAACGCTCTTAACGCCGTTTAAAATTGAGAAACGTAAACTCTAACGAGCGTATAGCGGCAATCAACCAACACAACGAAGCGTGTATGTATACCTCGCGAACTTTCCCTTTTACCTCATATAACCCTCAAAAAGGAACTATAACAAAACGCGGCGTATTATATACACTGTCCATTTCATATATATGTATACATAGGTAGATACATAGGTATACGTCAGAGCTTTGGGTTGAAATTCACGCTAACAACCCGCGCGCGTGCAACTTCGTTATGACGCGTAATCCGACGCGCATTACACTACGGTCTTTTGGCTTTGGGAAAAATGGATGCAAGAGGCTTCTCTTTCTCTCTCTCGCTCTCCGAAATGCGCGTAATTTCCGCTTGAGGTACTATACTCTGGACGCGGATATTACAACCTGGGCTTTGGTGGGAGTACTTGGAATAATTTCCTCGAGCGAGCGAGCGAGCTTCGTTACTATACCAAGCTCTACTCGCAGATAAATGGTACGGCCATACTTAATCCATAAGCATTTCACGTTGGACTACTGACGAATGTTTCAATCCTAGATGGTGGGTATAGGATTTTTGATTTCATGGAAATTATAGTCCCCCTGCCTCGTAAATTTTGTAAGAAGGTATCGATTTTTTCTCTCCGACTTTTCTATCAGTAAGGATGAAACTTTCTCTAGCTGTCACTATTTCTCGCTTCTGCAGGTAGGTTGAGAAAGAGGAAATCACGTGCATGTATATTCACACTATGCATCATAGGCGCCGGTGCTATAACCCCCTTTCTTCTCTCCTAGTCTTTCTCACTCTACTATTACCACTACAACTACGGGCGTTGGCTCGTATAAGTTTTATCGGCCTGTAAATTGTGTATTACTGGCCGGAGCCTCGAGTCTGGGTCTAGGGTGTATCTCATAAGTTGTATTGTGCATTATGCGTACGTTATAAATTGACTGTGAAACGAAACGACTATGGAATATAATAACCTGGGCTAGCTTAGTGTATTATGCTTGTACATATAATAGTAGTAGTAGTAGTAGTAGCGAGAGCTTTCTCTATTAAAGCTCTTCGTCGAGTGAGTTATTGTTTATGTGAAATCGTTTTTCGAGCTCTAAATAAATTTTTCAGATTATTATGTGCGGCAGAAAGAGAAATGTATGAACGTACACTTGAATTATATACTGTGAACTTGGTGAGAAAATTTATTCGGAATAGCGATTGAAAGAATTGAAGAGAATTGAAAATAAAATCGACGTTTTATATACTTCTACCGATGGCTATCTGATATTCTTTGAGAAAAAAAAAAACTTGTTTGAATTACGAGATTCTGCACTTCTGGAAGATGTTTGCCTCAAAAATAATATTGGCTCTTAGTCTGTGTAGAGTCTATTTTATTGGCTCTCTCTCTTTCTCGTTTTACTATACGTACAGTTCATCAACGAAAAAGCCAAGCCGGATTTATCGTCAACGCTGCATCTCTCTCTCTCTCTCTCTCTCTCTCTCTCATTTCCTTTTCGAGAAAAGAAACGAAGTACTGTGCAAATAGACCAAAGTAAGATAGGCTAGCATTGCCACTACTGCTTTTTCTCCAAACCTCTGTTTTCTGCCATTAAACAATTAAGACGAAGCTCTCTGCCTCGAATGAAAAAAAAGAAGAAAAAAAAATAACTGTATAGCATCATCGTGTCCAGCGCTTCGTCTTTTCCACTCCCTAGAGAGACAAAGAGACGTGAGAGAGCCAAGCTTGGACGAGATGCAGTAGCCTTTGGAAGACGAAGACTTCTGGAAGAAGCTAGTAGCTTTACCAACGGTAAATAACAATAAAGCTCTATTAATGCACTGGTATAGAACGGTTGCTGCTGCTGCTACTGCTACTGCACTGGCTCGAGGCCAAAGTCTCGCGTTGTTCTCGGTAGTGTGCAGGTGTGCACGACCACCGAGTTTTCATCATCCAGAGACGCCTGGATTCTAGATACTGGCTTCCGAGTAGACTGTACTGTTTTAGAATAAAGGGTATATATATGAGAAGTACGTTGAATTTAACGGATGCTGTCTCTTCGTTCCAGTGTGCTCTTACAAGCTGCAGATGTATTTTGGTGGGTAGGTCCTTCGCCGGAGTCATGGGTTACGTTTTCGTAATAACGATGGTAGAGTTCCTGGAAATTTTATTGGATTAGATGGAACGAGTATTATTTGTTTTGGCTAATTGAAACTGTCAATTCGAGCTTTAATCTTCTGTTGTGCTTGCAAGTTTGCACTTATGTTGATTAACGCGTAACCCTTTCCAATTGTTAAACATGCATTTAATAATCGCAAGTACAAGCCTTCCTGTTAGATTGATCATATTTTTAATTTATCAATTTTAGATTTAATACAAGGATAATCACAGTTCGTTAAATCATTGCCGATGTCTAATTATTTGCTTGTTGTAGATTCGGTCAATAACAATACATCTTTTATAACACACGAGAGCAATATTTATTCAAAAGAAAGCATTACGCAAGCTTTCCATACATTTAGAATTGTTCTCGCCTCTTTCACTAATGCCTCTTTATTTATACGATTTTGACCTACGATAAGAGAGGAAAGGTTTGCACACGCGAATGGCTTTTAGCTTTTAGCGCCTCTTTGAACGCTAATCTACCATTTCCCTCGAAGGTAGGTAAAAAAAAGAAACGAAGAGAAAGGAGAGAAAGATAGAGATGGAAAAACAGCGTTCAAGCAGCAAGGGAAATCACACAAATTCCATTTGAGAGAGAAAGAAGGAAGAAGAAGAAGAAGTCCATTCTTTAGGTGCTAAAATTTTCGCGCTACCAGCGCATCAATCCCACTTCGCCGATACTATCGCTTTTCTTTTTAAATCTCTCCTTTTCTCTCCTCCTCCTACTCCTTTCTTCTCTCGCACGCCCTTTTCTTCCATTTTCCTCTGACCACCGGTGGCTGGTCTACGTCCGAGCATTAAGGGGATGAAGGGATTTAGTATTTGACGTATTTTGCCTGTAATCCGAACTACTCTCTGGGCCTTCCAAGTCCTTCTTTTATTTATACTATTGACCCTTGCAAAGACCAGCGTGAATATAAAGAGCGAGTGGAGGAAAATAAAAAGTCTATTGAGAAGTGAAGATAGTCTTAAAGGTCAGGATTGTGGTTAAAGGATGTGTGTGTATGTACATATAGTCGACCCGTACCCTGGGAAGGCGTTTAAATTGTAACCCCGATTTAAGCGTTTTTCGAGGTTGCAGATTAAAAATCGTTTAGGGCTGCATTTTTCCTTTCATGATTATCTTTCTTTTCTCATTTTTTTTTTTTTTACTTTTACAGTATTACATCTATACGTGAGATCATTCCATTAACCTTACTCAAAGAGGCCACAAAGGCCGCGATTTTGTGTAGAGTAGCTTTTGTGATATAAAGCTAGTGGATAAAGGCATCGCTATTTCATTTTATTGACCCTTATCCCTTTTCAGTGGTTGTGTATAATACTTTGATACGTAGTAAAAGTTTAGTCTTTCTTTTTTTTTTTTTTTTTTTTGATAAAAATTCATGTTAAGAGAAAACGTTATTAGAATTTTATCAATAATGAAATAAAAAACGATGAGGTAAAAGAAGATCTTAATCCGATGTTACTCAAAAAAGATTATTTTGTATACGATAAAAGTAGTTTTTATTATACAAGATAACATATTATTATAAGTTTTTATTAATATTAAAAATTAACTTCTAACGTCGTAAGCTTTTAATAAGAAATTCACAAATTTTCAAACAAATTAGAAAGCATAAAAGTTATTCACTTTTCTCATACGATAACAAATCCCTTAGTCACAAGAGAAAAGCATAGGTATGGTAGCCTCGACACATCGTTTAAAATCGGCTCGATCAAAGTCTCGAGTCAATCCCTTCCCCACATACACAAATCTCGTATCCGGTAGATAAAATCGTACGAGCCCGACTGCGAGAGGGAGAGAGAGAAATCGAAGCTGACGGAAGTTAAATTAATGACAAAAGCGCCCGCGTAGTATGTGGTATGTGTGACAGTTCTAGTCTCGGATCACCATCATGCATCTTTCGACTCACAAAATCCCACGGCTCAGTACGCGAGAAATAAAGCGAATCTACAACCATGCGAATACACAAATCATCCTCCTTTGGCTTCCCACGTGTATGTTACTCTCTTCTTTCTCATAGCCTTCGAGTTTAATGACAATTTACGTTGGCCTCCGGGCTTGTGCAATTTCTCCGAGCTCACACCTTTCCTCCCTTTTTTTTCATCCTCGTAATTCGCACTATGGCCAGCGAGCGTTAAGAACGAAAATTGTTAGAAAGTACCGTTATATTGAATCTTACGACTTGACGCTGCTGACTGCATTTATATGCCCTATTAATCGGCACTTTTTGCGAACACGATGAAAAGAAACTAGACTTACTTTTTTTTTACTGCGTAATTGTGATTGAGAAATGTGAATTTACTCGTAAATCCGGTTTTCTTTTTTATCTTCATTACCTTTATCAGAAAAAAATCATAAAAATGATATCAAAACTGTGTGCCATGCATTAAAATTAAAACGTTAGCAAGGTCTTTAATATAAATTTTATCACTTGGAAGTTTCACAATACATATTATGCATTTATCTAACAGTTCAAAATCAATGTGTACGTTATCAGCACTTAAAACTCCAATAATTTCAGCACTTGAAAAAAAAAGTTCAATACACCCGTATCAAACAAAAGCCTCTTAAGAACGAGATAAAAAAAAGAAGCACATCTCATCGATCGTCTCATCTTTGGGTGTCATAATCTAAAGTGGCGAAATCGCGACGACTTTGACTCTCTTCAGTACACCTGTTGCTGCTGCATGCCGGGCGACGACGACGACGACGACGTCCTCAGGCCGATAACGCCTGGGGCGTCGTCGTCTCGTGAGTGCAGTATTAAAATGCATTGGATTCGAGTCGTGCTGTTGTCTGGTGAGGGAGGCTCAAGAAGAGAGTACGACACACAGAGTCCTGCATGAGAGAAGCAAGCAGATAGTATATTCCTCCTTCTAAGCTAATGAATAATTAATGTTTGGCCTCGATTGATTTCGTACGAGAGCTTCTTATCGTTACGTCTCACTGATCAGTGGCTACTCAATAATTAAACGCTACGGTAAATATTGCTGGATGGAGACGAGTATCATGGCAGTGAATATATAGGTGGTTGTTGGTAAGGTTTTAAGATCTCGTCCCATTTCGAGACTTGTGATATATTTATAAGGGTTCGTAGCGTAAGCTAGCTTAAAGTGTGGTTTGTAAAGCTGTTGATCACGCGATTGGTCCATTCATTTGCTTAATAGAGTGACACATTTATATTGAGTGACTGACGATGTGTTTAAGGGTAATAATATTTATAAACGAGCGGTATAAATTTAATTCAACAAAATGATGAATTGAGGC
Source organism: Leptomastidea abnormis (assembly GCA_030522805.1). NCBI lineage: Eukaryota > Metazoa > Arthropoda > Insecta > Hymenoptera > Encyrtidae > Leptomastidea > Leptomastidea abnormis. The sequence goes on from JAPYZE010000241.1 coordinate 52,524, forward strand.
ACAAATTACTGTAAGAAAAAAAAGTGTAAGGCAAAGTGAGGATAGCCTTCATAAGATTAAGGGAGTTTAACGCGTCTTCCAGCGTCCCGTCTAGGCAATTTATCTTGAATTTATTGTAGCGCGACGAAAAAATATCTCTCTCTCTCTCTCTCTCTCTTTTTAGTCCCTCCCCCCCTCAGAGCAATTTGTTCAAGCGTTTGGCTGAAGCAGCAAATTGGGAGATGTAATTTTACCGTGGATACGGATTACGAAGACATTTAGTTTTTACTGTGTCGAGTTACATTAGGTAACAATTTATAATGCGACACAAAAAACGTTTAAATAAAATAAGTTTTAAAAGACTCTTGCTGTAAATTACGTCTGATATATTGCTTTGGACGAAATATGACATTTTTTTTAGGGAAAAAAATATGTCAAAAATGCTGTTTTTTTTGTCTCTTTTCCTGGAGCTTTTAAACATTTTTACTCTTTCTCTACAGTGACATTTTGTTTTTTAAAAAAAAAAAAAAAAAAAAAAAAAAAAAAAAAAAAAAAAAAAAAAAAAAAAAAAAAAAAAAAAAAAAAAAAAAAAAAAAAAAAAAAAAACGCAAAAA
>JAPYZE010000242.1:0-79060 GCA_030522805.1 Leptomastidea abnormis
AAAAAAAAAAAAAAAAAAAAAAAAAAAAAAAAAAAAAAAAAAAAAAAAAAAAGAAATGAGCGAACGAATGAGTAAGTTGGTAGACGACGATGGTGATGGTGGTGGTGGTGAATGAGAAATAAAAAAAAATAAAAGTTTAGTTGTTGCGGAATTTGTGTATGTGTATGTATGTGTTTTTTTTTTTTATCCAGGCCAAACTTTTATATGAGAGTTTTGAACTTTTGTCTTTTGTGATGCTTTGCTTTGATGATGTGTTAGAGTCTGTAGGGTTAAATCTACTTTGAACAGTATCAATTTATCTACCAGCAAAATCTTTCCTACAAGACACATTTTATTTTTTTATTTTTTTCGTCTGCTTGAACTTGTTAATTTTAACTTGGCTCACCTAACAAAATGCATAAAAAATTTATTTTAAATAAAAAAAAAATTACTATTGTTAAAGTCTGAAAATGATGTCTTTATTCAAAATCTCATCCTTCATATTTTATGAAAATCTAAGAAAGAGAAGGCGTAAAAGTTAACATCTTATTACCTCAACAATGTATCAACTATATACCCAATCCTTTAATTAACAGCACATAAAAAATCATTCACAAAAGTCACTGTGCCTAACTACTTATTAAATCTGTTAACGAACCAAAAATACGAGGGCGTCTAACTATGATACATCGATCATAAAAAAAAATTAAAAATAGTGAATGTAAAATACACATATCCACAGTACCATTCAAGTATATTTATGAGAAAATTCAGAATACAAACTTTTCAAGTGAAGAGAGTAAAATGATCGCATCTCACCTGCCATACGATTCAAGTACACTAGAAGGTAAACATATACGCGTGGGAGTCAAAGTTCGCAAATCACGACCTAACAGCTATATAAGACCGAGTGTGCTCATTTGTATTATAGCCACGAAAGTGGCGAAATGACCTGCTAGATGAATATAGAGACAAACTAAAATAAAAAAAATGTATATAATGGGGGAAGAAGCAACGGATATAATATATAATACGATGCACGCGCCATAAACGCTTTCCGCGACGCTCCTAACATGGGAGGGCGCGTCAACTAATTGCGTCCTTAATTGTTTAATTGGACGATTACAGCTCCATCGTCGCAGTTTGAGAAGTTCAGTATGTATGTATATACATATACGTGATGCTACTACTCTATACCCATATTATAATATGTGTTTTACCTTTTTACCGGAAAAGCCCGGGGCTTCCCCCTTCTCTCTACTTCTTTTGTGTTAGCTATATTTATACGTGCACCGTAAATAATTTGTTCGGCTGGTGAGTAGGTTGGTATATATCAGTTGGATGGAACGTACATGTATAGCCTGAGGTGGTACAGAATTTGATGTGTTTGGACGCGAAATTGCTGCTACTGGAATTTTAGTAGTAGTAGTATAGTTGTTTTAACCTATGGCTTGTTTGTTTTCTGATACTGTTTTATTACTGTTAAGTAAATGTAATTTTTTTTTTTTTTTTAATTTGATAAAACTATAGAATTAGTTGAAAAATTGCACTAAATCATTCATTTCTATTCATCATTTTAAACGTACACTTTTTATAGCCTATTTGATTATTATTAAAATATCATAAATACCGTTACACTTTATTAAAAAAAAAAAATTCTCTTTCCCGCGAAAAATCCAGGAAGGAAGGAAGTAAAGAAACAAGGGGTTACACGCTCACATATCCATAACCGAATAAGTGCAACGAAATTAGATCGACGATCCACACACACACACACACCAATATAACCCATTGGCTGTTCATATATCTATATTCACATACATACCATCACATATAAAAAGCCTGATGATCCTTCGCGTTCACGCGCATAATAATAATTTCCGCGCTTACATGCACTCTCGCGATGTAACGTAGATCGCAATCGGATATATATACGTACTATCTACCGATGAGGCCCGGTAGTAGTAGTAGTAGTACAGTATACGACGTGGGCATCCGGCGCCACGCCTACTCCCTCTTTCGTGTACTATATGTGAGTGCAAGTGCTCGCGCATATAAACTTGATTCACCTGTCTCGCGAATCTTCGCTTGTTCCTTATATTTTTCTTCATTTTTTTTTTTAATCCTCTTTCAAGAGCACGCGCCCGTCACCCTTTTATTATACTTAAGTTCTGGGTGTGTGACTTTATCATTTTCATTAAAAATGTTTTTCTTTTTTTTTTTTTTTTCATGATGCGTGTGAAAAGAAATGTTAGGGTTACATGGTAAAATTTAAATATATTACGTTATAGTTTAGGAAATGAATTTTTAAATAATGAAATAAAAAATAATATCGACTAAAAAAATTATTAATCAGTCGTTATTTATCCTTTGCATAGAATATTACATTCTTACACGTAAGAAGAAGAAGAAGAAGATAAAAAAAATGAAAAAAAGAAAAATACACGATGTTCGTTCGTTACTTACCACGACATCAAAAGCTAAAGTAACTATCTTTTCTAACGCGCTCTCATTGTATATCAAGTGAAAAAAATCTCATCAGGTAAGATTCACAGGAGTAAAGGAGAGAGAGAGAATAAGGTAGATAATCGCGATTTACAATCGTGTGACAGTAGTCTACTACTAGTAGCGATATATAAGTACGAAAGGAAATCGCGACTGGTTCACACACGTGCTTGCTTACTTGGTTACTTGCACGCAACCTGAACATCATCTTTTCCTATAGGTATATATACGAGAAACTGAACTCTATAAGATGATGATGATGATGTGTTTTAAGGATATCTAAAGTGGTACGTACGTACGTATGTGTATACTTTTCGTGAGATTATTGTTGTTTTTTTTGTTTTCGGGAAGTTTACCAATTATAATTCAAGAATCTTATCCTATTATTTAATTACCTGAACTATTTATTTTTTTTTGTTTGAAAAAAAAAAACTAAGGATTTTACAGTTTTCAGTTGATTGAAGTACCATTACATATTAGGATTATTTTTTCAATATATGTATGTATATACGTTAACTAGAAAAATACAATGTCAAAACCAAATAGGGTAAGATTAAAAGAAAACCGTATCTACTATAATTTTCTTATATATACTTCGTTAAGTTCCGCGACCTGAAAAATCTCTCAGCTTTTAATTAATCATAATAATGATAATGATGATAATAATAAGAATAAAATATATTACCCGACGTTAATTGCCACCAAAAGCGTTAATAGAAAAATAGAGTTATTTAAACGAGACAAGAATCTATATGGTAAGAAACCTAAGAGAGAATCCCTTAATAAAAAAAAAAAAAAAGAAACAGACAGATACAAGTAAAACATAAGAAAAGAAGGGTTATAATATAGAGGGATATACAAATACGAAGAGGCGGTGTTTGTATAATAGAAAACTAAATAGCAAAAAATCGTCTGGCTCATTTTACATATATATATACTTTACCAACAGATACACACACACACATACGTTTTCCCTATACTATCACAATCAGATTCTCACATTAGACGGTTTGTTGGCGCACGCGGCTGAGGCTCTCAAAGTCCATAAAAGTATATATATAAAAGAGCAGGGCGCTTACGAGCACGTGAGCACATAGGGGCAAGTATGGTATATCACAAGTGATTGCCTAACGTAAGGTGAAAAAGCTTAATTTTTACCGTATACCAACCACTTTCAGGGTGAAAAGATGCATATGTAGTTACATACGCCTATATAGCACGTATGAGGAGCTTCCGTTCACGTTGCATGAACACTCACATATATACACGCGTGTGCGTCCAAAAGATTCATGGATTCATCGTTACTCTGGTGATAATTCATCCCGCTGTACATATATAAAGTTAGACTTGGTATGGGTATCTTCTTTATATGTCTTATCCCTTGATGCAATAACTCTTGCGGCTTGACTGTTCTTCCTTCCTTCTTTCTTTCTTTCTTTTTTTTTCATTCGTTATTCAAACGCGGAACATAATAATGTTTATGCGATTTTGTATAGCAGCTAAAATGGCATAATCCTCAGGGAAATGATATGATTATATATGTATGTAAGTGTTGCTCGTTACATATGCTTTTTATGGGAGAAAACTAAGATATCGTTGCTTTACTTTACTTTGATTAAAAAAGAACGATTTTCTTGCGTCTTTATTAAGGATTTTATATTTCTGGTTTTAAGAAGCTCAAAGTTAACGCCGTTTGTTCTTGTTTTTTGCTGTTTTCCAATGACTGATTTGAAATTTTTTTTAATTTATCATACAATAATTTAAATATTATTATATTAATTTTATTTCCATTTCGTAACATTATACAAAATAAATAATAAAAAAAATCGTGACTCGTTCTACACATTGATAAGAAAATTACCAAGAACTAATTTAACTTGTATAATTCATTGAAATTTTCTTGAGAGAGCTAACCCCCCCAAGATTACCATTGCAATTGTCCTCTGTCTCACGATGTCTCATCTGTAAGAGTCATTTGGAGAACAGGAATAAAAAAAAGAAGAAAAAAAAATAAGAAAGCACGAAACAAAGACCAGGAAAGCCAAAATAAGAAGAAGAAAAAAAAGAAGATTGAAAATAGGAGAAAACAGCAAAAAAAATATATAAATAAAAAGAGGAGACACAGAGAGACAAACAAATAAATAGAGAAAAAAAAGAAGGTAAGAGAAAGGTAGAAAAAGCACAGAGAGAGGGTTCTTTTTCTCTCTTTTGCTATGGGTATATGAGCTTCGGGCAAATGGGTGCGCGTGGAATCGTGACGCCACGGTGGCGCTCGCGACTCGGAACGGTAATACTATAAGACCCATAGGCCGCACATACCCCAAGAGAGAAAAAGAGAGAGAGAGAGAGAGAGAAAGAATGAGATAGGCATCATTCGACTCGGAAATGCTAAGTACTTCCATTCTGTAATTACGAGCAAATAAAACGATTGTAGGACGAAAGAAAGAGAGAGAGAGAGAGAGAGAGAGAGAGAGAGAGAGAGAGAGAAAGAGAGAAAGAATAGGGCAAAGAGAAAAGAAGGCACGAAGGAAAGAGAAAAAGAAACGATAGCCCTCTTTTGCAACAATATATATCTACCTCTATCTGCTTTTAATTAATTTCGATATTAAAATTCAGCGAGTACCTACAACTACAACTACTACTACTGCTACTGCTACTACCCCGCCTTCTTATAAATTCTGAATATATATCACTGTGTTTGTGAAAAACATCTTTTTTCTTTTTCTTGCTGGGTAATTTTTCGTAGTAAAGTGTATATGTACATGTGGCTTTATGTGCATATTCCGTGACTTAATGTTTGGCAATGAGTAAGTATTACAATCGTCTCGATCATCTACTGAATTGATGTTGAAGGATTGAATAGCTTGCGTGATTTAATTTTGATACAAAATTTAAATAATCTAAAATAATTTTTTTTGATCTGTTATCACTAATCTGTTATCTATCGATTATTAATTTAATCATTGCAAATAAAGAATTAAATTTATGTCTTTGTAGGTTGTCAATCTTTTTATTTTTCAAATAGTTTAAAAAAATAATATACCAAAATAAAAAATTTCACATCAATTCGAACACAGTATGCAACAATAAAATTCGTAAACTTAATGCTCAATAAAATTTGGCAAGTTTTTTTTAAGGGCACGAAAAAGAAAACGAGCAAAAATACTCTATGACGTTGAATCTCATCACATTATATATAGGTTCCCAAGCAGCCGAATGAGCCTATTTATCGGCCCATTCACCCCTTCTCTCTTTTCTTTCCATAGCTTGTACAGGTACACGGACGCTTTTGCTGCTGCTGATGATGCTCACATCATGTCACGCGGCATCTTAACTTCAAAATCTTAGGAGAGCAAGTAAAAGACCTGCGAGAGAGATAGAGAGTCTTTTTTTCCTTCTTTTAGGCCTACACTTAAACGTCTTTATGAGTTTCGGTTGTTAACGCGAGAACAGGTCCTCCACACTTCAGGTGCGTATCTCATGAGAATCTTTTTCTTTCTCTTTTGCTCTCTTTATTCCTCGTTTCGTATTTTGTATCCCTCTCTCTCTCTCTCTTCATCTTCTTTTCTCTTCTTTGACTTTCCCTTCATGTACCTGTGGGACTTGTAGATTGGAGGATGTGCAGAGAAGAGACGACTGATAAAAAAAAAAAAAAAAACAAGTCTGAAACATATATACGAGCAGGCAGATGACCTGAGAAAGAGAGAAAGAAAGAGAGAGAGAGAGAACCTTGCATTGGTCTAACAACATGCATGAACCTTTTAGACTTACAGCTGATGCTATGACTTTTGCGATGAGCTTGAATATTATTTAAGGATTATAGCTTTAAATTTTTTAAAAATATAATTTTTTATGCAATAATAAAAATTTTTTTGAAAAAAATCATATTTTAATTTAATTTATTGGTGCATTTATGAAAAACCTTTTCATTTTAAACAGACAAACTAATTTATTCTTGAATATTCATGCATATATACATAAACACAAACTTACATAATAATGTATTCGCATATCTATTAATAAAAAAACAAACAAATTTTTATTATCTCATTCTTTAGCTGTACAATCCAGTTGAAAAAAAAAAGATGAGACGAGCTCTGCTATAGAATAGAATAGCCATCAGCTGCTGGACGCATATTGCCTCGAGATCCTGCAAGTTACGAGATTTTGCGTGTAAAGTGGGGAATCTTGAAAGATAAAAGAGGCTGTGGCCGTCGCAATGCGTAAGGAAAGAGGATATTTATATCTTAGCTTCGGCGCTCTTGTGACCGTACAGTCACAAGAGAGAAAAGATGCTTATCTTTTAGCTGACGGAATTTCAAAATCTGGAAGCGAAATTTAGAAAAAAAAAATTTTTTTTTTTCTGTTAAGCGCAATTAAGTGGAGGTCCTCTGCCTCTGACAGTTTTGCTGCTGTGTGCTTATGAAAATTTATAGCAACTGTTAAATCTTATTGCACTTTTGGAGTTATCTAAGAATGTATTTTTTCGTCATTTTTGTGAGGTATTTAAATCGGCTTCTTTTTTTCTGTAATTTTTTTTTTCCTTTTTTTATAAACAGTGAAACAACATGAGCGCATCATATATCATGGCTAAATTGCTTTTATTTAAATATAAAAAATTAATTTTTTGTACTCTGCTTTTTAAATAAATCTGTTATACAAACATAATCTGTATAAGAACATATAGAAAGCGTAACGAGCTTACATTTTTTGCAAAAATTATAAATATATTTTAATTGTATTTTTTAGTACAATCTTGGTCTTTCTTCTTCTTAATAACAGCAGATTTATTGCTGTGTTATTAATTTTTTTCTTCTTAACTGATCTCCTGAAATTTTATTAAATTTTACAAGACAATTCAGATGTACTCATGATAAGCTTCAATTTTTATCTCAAATTAAAAAATTAATTCTTTTTTTATTCAAAGTCAAACTAAATACAAAATTAAAAAAATTATTTAATTTTTTATATAATATTTTTTACAATATAAATTTAAAAAATTAAAAAAAAATTAAAAAAATCTATATTTTGTTCTGTACATCCTGACATCTATCGTCAGGTATAAGAAACCACAGACAGTAACTAGAGATAATGTAATGATATGTGGTATAGAAGAAATCTACCTTACAGTGTACCGATACTCCATCATCATTAGATAAGCTAGGTTTCTTTAACTTAACATGGAGTAAAAAGGATATATTAATATCGACTATGTGTTACAGCTCTCAATGTAATTAAGTACGAAATTGTTGCATAAAATATCTGAAAATCAATAATGGTGATTAACAATTAGAAGAAATTTATTTAATAAATACTTACAAGCCCAAAATATTTTCTTCCAAAAATAACAATTATTCCTTCTACGGATATACCCACTACTTTTTGGCATCTTTGAATAAGCATCATCTTACCAATTTTTATTTCTTTATTTTCATTGTACCAGTCGGTTGAATATGTTGTCTTTCCAACATCACTACTCTAAAAATTATAATTTTTTTTTTTGTCAATCATAATTTTCTTTCTTTTTTATTTATTCAATATAATAACTCACAGCTGTAGTCATATGTTCAGCACATTCTGCGCATACATAAATTCTTGAATTGTTTAAAAAAACAGTTACTATTTGATGTACCCATTGTAGCAAAGACGTGTGCTAAATATTTTTTTTTTAATTTTATAACTTATTATTAGAAAAAACGTTAGCTTTACAAGATAATTAGTAATTATCATACTCACATTCAAAAGTTGTAGACCTGAGCTAATAAAATATGACATAGAACAAATAACTAATTTTAGTACTGCATAACGTACAATATTATTTGTTTTTTCTATTGATCTATGAAAAAAATTATACAGTTTATATCATAAATTTTTGTTAAATCAGTAAAATTATTGTTGTATTCACTAACTTTAGAATTAATGTATGTTGCCGAATACAGATTGATAACTCTTTATAATTTTTAGCTTTGGAAACTTTTTCCTCTAGTATTTTCAAACGATCAGTGCATGTAAGAATTAATAATAAAATAACTGCATCAAAACATATAATTGTAATTGTAAATATCATGACTAAAGCTTGGCTACAATATAATAATATTTCCACCCATAAAGATTCAGTATCAAATGGATAATATGTCGTCAATATAAACGTTTTATACTTCGCATTTGCGTATGGTACAAGCAAAACTGTTATCGTAATTAAAAAGTAACCAATAAGCTCAAGTATGTACACAAATGCATAGAAATTAGCATACTTTAATATAATATCTTGTTTTTCAAGTGACAATTGTTTTTCTGTGACCATCAACAAAGGCTAATCATTGTAAATATAATTATTAGTCGATAAAAAAAATATTTTTAATAAAAATCTTACCTCATATTTATTGTATGTACGAACCTTTAATGTAGATTTTTGACACTTGCAAGATATTAACACAGTAAGTGCTTCTAAGTGAACTGTCATTTCTAACCATGAATACGAAGCCATATCAAGACTATTGCGATTTATGTATAAAGCAAAAATTGTTGGAAACAAATTAAATATATAATTTGATATTGCAAACCACGATAAAAAAGTAGCAATATTTTTTTCTTTTTCGGAAGGCCAGATTCCCAATATTTTTGCTAAAAATCGTATAATACGTAAACTAAGTAATGGTGAAACTTGCATATTTTTATTAAAGTGATATTAATTCAACAGTTATCTTTATTGTGTAAGATATCGAATTCTAATTCTCATTATCCTAATGTTTAGTCTCGATTTTTCAATTATCGAAATTTGAACAAATATTTACCTTTAATATATAGATTGTGTGTTATTTTAGTAATTTTATTTGTTACATAATAAAATGTCAAGGTTAATGATGGGTAAAACCGATAAGATGCTTATAATGTTATTAAATATGATTTTAATGAACCTCATTATTCAAATATTCAAGACAGAATAGTTATGTAGAAATTTTAAAATATAATTGATTTATGTGTTCAGAATTATTAAATAAAAATGTATTAAAAGCTAATTAATTAGAGTTTTTTTTTCTAATAATTGTAAAATCCAAGACATTTTAAAAAATAATTGTTAAAATGAAGTTTTAAAAATTAGATATTTAATTATTACTTGAAAATATTTTAAAAGGTTGGGTAATTTAATAAAAAAGAAATACAACTTTTTTTTTGACATACTGAGACTGTATTTGCTCACAATGTTTACTTTTTTACAGCATTTATTCATTAACTTATTTTGTCAACTTCGTTTTTCTTCCATCTAATGCAGAAGATGCAACATACACACGCGCATTCACACTCACAAAATCTGCTCACACACTACAAAATAATTTAATCATATATGAATATGATTACTTAAACATAGACATTTTAACTTCTACTTATTCACAACGATTGTTTGAGCTAACATACATTTCATGTCATTAATGAATGCTGTTCGACAGTGATTTAATTATTCAATAATAAATAAAAAATTGAATAGCTGAAATCTTTTATAATTTTTAATTATAATATAATGAAATAAGATTAATATATTATTTAAAAAGTAGAGTTTTTGTCTTAATAAGCAGCTTTAAAAAAAATGTAATCAATTAGTTTTTAGTTTAAAAAAAAAATTGGTTTTTCTTAGTTTGCATACCCAACAATCAACACTCAACATTAATGTTAGGACATTACATGAATTTCTTAATTACACTTCTTTACCTATATCTAGTTATTATTAGATTATTTTCTTAATCTTATTAAGGGTTTTCTTTCCCAGCGATTTTGGTAAGATTACAAAGTTTGTAATCTTCCTACATCGCGTCAATACAACTAGTTCTATAGTAATTATCATTTATGTTAAAATTCAATAATACAAACCAAATTTAATCTGATTGCTTGATTTTTTTATGTATCAAAAATAGTAATTACGTCCAAAAATTTTTATATGATAAAATACTCACCAATGAAACTAATATACTTCATTATAAAATTTATAATAATTATAAATGTATAAAATTATCGTTGATACTAAAAATTATATAAACTATCTCACAATTGCAAAAATCGGATAATTTTATATATACACACAAAATTAAAATGTATACTAGAACATTTTTTATTATTATATTAATATTATATTAAGTTATTATGTTTGGTAATTAATTTAAACTCAAGTTAAATAATTTAAAAAAAAATTCACATTTTTTCGAACAATAAAAAAATTAATAATTATTAAAATTATGTTCATTTAACAAACTTCAAAAAGCATATGATTATTTTCATTGATGTTGTAGGCATGAAATAGCATTTCAAAAGCTCTATAATAATGCTAACAAATATATTTTTATACGTATTGTTTTTTTATACGATTACTGGTGTTCTGCCATCGGTGTGTTTACAATTCTTATATCTTTGGGTCCCGAATGATTATTGTTTGTCTCGGCTCGTAACTTCCTACTCATCATTAATAAACACGGCTGTGATAGCGTTATATTTTGTTTTATGCATAAATTTAATAACCTCGCTTAAAAACAAATATATGCATATATTGATAGTCTACGTTTCCAATATACATTCATTTTATAATTACGAAGTATCGCTAAACCACATTTGAGGTACTCGTTCTCAATTTATTTTTGGATTTTATTTATTCAATAGTTGTTTACTTGTTGATACATATAATTTTTCTTACCAATTTTTTACGGTCGTAAATTTTTTATATGTTAATTTTTATTACTGCTAATTTCATGATCATCAATTTTATGTTAAGCTTAGCATTAATTAAAATAAGCTGTGTTCGCGCATCGATCAATTGTCAATCATTTTTTTTCTTGTTATTTCTATTTCAAGTATACTCGTGTTATTTTTAATTATTATAAAAATACATTATTTTTTAATTACTTCTTGCAATATTAATAATTAAGAATAAAAAAAGAAAATTCAACTTAAATTTTAATCGATGCACGAACTTCGCGATTGTCTGGTGTATAAATTAAGTGCTTTAAATATATGCACGTAGTGAAAAGCATGAATAACGACACAGATATGTTGAGAAGAGGCTTATTTGATTAGGCATGTTATTAATTACACTTAAATTATCACGTTTCCATTCATACCATGAATAAAATTCCTTTTGGTTAGTATTAGTGCGCGCATACAATCTCGTATAATTTTTTTTTCATACAATTTTACAGGTATAATATAGAACTTTTTTTTCACGCTTGTCTACTTACATGTTGTTTAATTTATTTTCTAAATTTTGCAGAATCTTAAAGTTAGATTAATAGTAACCGAAATATATAGATTATATATGTATAAGACGCATCTAGTAAACCGATTGTCAAAGTGGGTATGATATATATATTTATATATTTTTATAACAAGAATCTCAACTTTTTTTTTTAACCGGACGTAGCTGATATACATTTTCTTTTTCGTATCATCTCATTCTATATAGCAGTCGAAAAGTTAAAGTTGTAGGCCATGTGTTGTTTTGCGTAGAAAAACGTTTAGTTAGCTCTAGAAAAGCAGGAAAGTGCGTTTTTTTTAAATATATATCATTTTTATGTATATAACATCTTATGTCATCAAACCTCTTTCTATTTTATTTTTTTTTTATTTAAACGGTTAATAACATGTCTTCGTCACAACCGTATGTTAATTTTTCTGAGTTTCGAAGACGAATTCACAACTGTTATTTAAATTCTATATATGTTTTTTAGAAGTGCTTTTATTGTTCGCAAATTTCTTATTTAATTGAGAAATATTTGTCGTTTTTTAAATAGGAAAATCGAATGTGCTAATAAAATACGCTTTGAAAATATGTTTACAAGAAACAGTTTTATATATTCTTTAAAAATTTTGCATTTTTTTTTAACTACCTGGTATTTTTTAAGTGCGTATCGTAAAAATAAAATTTTAGTAACGTATAGGAAGAACATTGTTTTTTATATCCAATATTTTCGCGAATAGTTATACTTATATACATAAACAATTTAAGTCTATTTCAGGCTCAGAGGTTAGAACACGATGATGCATAAAGTTTAAAATAGACCACTTCGTAAAGTTTGGTTTTAATCTTTCAGATTCTAGTAGAAAAAAGGCGCAATTATTTACGTCACTAAGAATAAGTACGAGGAAGAAGGACGATTTTTTCTCTTTTTTTTTTTTTTATTTACTTCGAGAAAATTTCACTGTACATTTTATAACTCGATCATCATCTTCCTTTTCTAGGCCGTAATGCATGTTTTTGTCTCATTTGTTCGTTTACAAGTTATGTATCATTTAACTTTTAATGAGAGGTTAAAACCACGTCATTCAAAACAATTATTGATTATCTTGTTATCAGCGTGGCACTTTTCGTTTTTCTCTCTAAAAATATATATTTGAGATTAAAATAGAGTTTGTTAATTCATTTTTTATTTTCCAATAATTTGTTTTCTTTAAAAAATATTAAATTCCTTTTTTCAAATTAAAATATGACAATATTTTTTATTAAATTATATACTATTAATTAATATTAAGTAATACTTTTCTAACTCTTTTAATAATTTATCTCAGTAAATAATTAAGCATTTTAATTAGATTTATAGTATTATAAATCAACCATCTAATTTAAATTTTCATTAAATACATTTTAAAAAATTGTAAAATTATTAATTATTTTATTATATTTTTAAATACAGTACGTGTAATTAAATTAAACATATTGAGTAAGTGTTTTGTATATGACAATAAAAACTTCACATTTTAAAATTCGTTTATAAATAATATCAAAATAAAAAATTATTCGCTGTATCTCGTATAATCGTACTTGATATTTTTATAATTATTTTTTAAAAATCATTTGTTTTTATAACACCCACTATATAATTAATTTACCTTCTCTCGTCATTTGTCGAATTTTTATTATTTGTTTCACCCAATCTGTATTATGTAAATGACAATATTTTTTTGCAAAAATTTTAAATAGAAATAAACTAATCTATCCTTCATCTTCAAATTTAATAATCACAAAGATATTTTTTGGTAAGATACTTTCTTAAATTTTATGCTCAAACGATTTTTTTTTTTATGATACTCCAATCAATAATAACGGCCTACTGATAATCTTTAAAGTAAATTATCACGTGAAAAATCATCATACATCAGCTAGCTATATTCTTCGAACCATTAAGTGTACAGCTTATTAGAAACGAGTCAAAATTCATTTTAAACATAATTTTCTTTTTTCTACTCTTCAAAATATATTACCTCAATTTACTTAATAAATTTATATCTACGCATTTATATTATCAATGTCTACAAGATGACGTAAGAAGTTCATCAAATTTTTGAAATTACGAAATTCTAGCAAATCATTTTGACATCTCCAACACTTAGATATCGATACATGATACATTTTTTTTTATAATATTAGGTGCTCGCACCTCGGTCAGTCTACTACGGCTACAAAATAATTGTTCGACTTTTTTTTCTTAACATCAATCTTGGCTAATAGCCTAGTACTTGAATTAGCCATTATGTGATAAAGTCAATGTGCTATCCTTAACGAAGTGCTCGACCAGCAAGCACTGAGGACAATATACATTTTTGTGGCTTAGAGCTAAATTTATTTCGATTCATAATCGAAAAGTTTTGCTTAAATAATGGCTTGTTATTATAATTAATCTGACAATATTGGTCTCAAAAATTATTTTAAAATTTAGCACTTATAGAATTACATTTTCTTTTTTTTTTTTATACTTTCATTGTATCTTAAAATATCTTAAATAATATATCAAAAAAGTATAAATATTATTAATTTTATTATGAAATTAATAAAATTAAACTTGAACTTGAGCAAAACTCTTCGGTTGTTGAACGAAAGTGTTTTTACCCCAATAGATTGTTCATTTGTTGCTATGTATGGGCAGCGTTGTTATTAAAGCGCTTATACGATACTCAATCGAATCCTAGACTGGATCAACCAGATTTTTTAAATTAGATGTCGATTGAGCATCGAAATATATTTTGCGCGTTTTTTTCATTGTTTTTCTGTATGATCTACATACAGTTACGATACAATTCTTTCTTTTTCTTTTCATCAAACGATTTACGTAGATCGAAAACTTATAAATACGAATAATCGGGAAAAATAGACCCAATATCATCTCATTGCAAAAATAATTTGTTTGCGTGATTTATGCATGGATTTTATTAATAATTTTAACAAACAAAATTTTAAACAAGAAGTATAATTCATGTGCTTAATAAAGATTTTAAAAAATTAATAGATCTATAATTAAATGAATGTCTGATTGTCTCGGGTGTGATATTTTTCTTTTTTAAAAAAATCAAACAAAAACTAAAAATAGAAAATCCAATAAATCCATGTCAACGACCACGCGAACAAGATGCCAGTGATCCGTAGCATGGTTGACGAAACACTTGACCTGATCACGAGATGATTCTGACGGACTCGGACTCATCCTTAAGCAATAAGCTAAGTCGGAGATCGAGTTCGCCAGCTTCAAGGGCCCATTTTTCCCGCAACCATCATGGTGAGTCAGCTGTCTGGGTGCCGAGCGTATGAATCGGGAAGAGGTGATAAACGCCTATGGTCAAACGAGTGAGTGCTAAAGTGTCGAGTTCAATCTCGGCCCCGCCAAGGCCTTGATTGCTCTCGAAACCCTGCTTCTTCTCCCAAAGCATGACGAGGAGGTTGCGTCCAAGGGCATCACAACTTGAGTACTTGAGTGTTTGACGGAACTGTGGGTTACGCGAGTGACGTACCACACGGGTCTTACGTTTGTGGAGCCAACGATCTTCGGCACGGAGATATGTCTTTATGTACGTGTCTAAAAACAGTATGTAATTTTAGTTTTTTTTTGTTTTGAGAAGGTGTGAAAGTATTTTATAAAAACAGAAAGAAATTATATTTTTAAAAAATTATACCTGGCTCTTCTACGTCAGAAGGACAAATGTCTTGAGCAGAAATGACTTCTACCTCAAGATTGCCTTTGCTTAAAAATATCGCTAACTTTACTGTTCCGTTTTGTTGGTCTACGATAAAAATATTTTTTTTTATTAATTTTATTTTATAATTCATTTTCATGTTTGTATCTCAATATCGTACCTTTTGATGGTCTGAAGCTCTTTGGCGCAACTTGACCTGGTCCAAGTTTTAAATCCACACCGTTTATTACTTTTATCAATTGGCTGTTTAACATATCATACGATTAGACATTAAATTAATAAATACTGGCACATCCAAATAATATAATAAATTTTCAAACCTCCGTTTCTCCTCTTCATCCGATTCGCTATTTCGATCGTAATTACGTCTCTCCAATTCCAGAACACTGCTTTCTCTGCGTTCACCCCGCCCTGTAGTTCAATTATATATTGTTAAAATCTTATTGAGAAATTTAAAATATTCAGCTTTTATTTTTTAAAAAAACAATAAAATAATGTTTATTAGCTGTAACTATTTCATTTATGCTTTTGTTATTTTTGACTAAAACATTAACTGATAAATAATTTGAAAAAAAAAATATCTTTAATATTTCGTTATAATATTTGCATATAATTTTTTAAATAAATTTATTAATATATATGTAACAATTATTTAATTTTAGTTGTCATAAAATTTTATGAAGCTTTCTATATTAATAGTAACAATCAAATTTCTACAATAAAATTGAAATAGCAGATTTTCTAAAATGTTATATAGTTTTTACAACACGCAGTAGATTAAAGAAGTATAGCTAGCGCGATAGATACAAGCTGTATTTAGTTGTTTAAGTGTACATAAGAATTTTCATATAATAAATTAGAAAAAATTCATTATTTTTAATAAAAGTACTTTTTTTTAATATATTAAAAGTAGGGTTATAGAGTAACCAATAATAATATTTTCAAATCTTATATTTATTTTTTGTTCCTAAATTAAACAAATGATTTTAAAGAAAATCTTTTAATTTTATTTAGTAATAATTCTTTATTTCGTGAAATATAATATTTTGAAAATATTATTTTCTGATTACTATAAATTTTCGTATTAGACAGTACTTGTTATCTGTTGTGTACGTAATATATCACAATGTACATAAATAGAAACATCAATGTCACAATATGCTACATAAAAGCTTAAGACACCGCAAATATAATAAGGATAGAAAATCAGTCATTTTTTAAAAGAAAATAAAAAGAAAAATTAAGAAGCAGTTTTATTAGCAACTCAATTTTAATATCTTGTAAAATATTGTTTGTTTTCTTAAAATTAACAATAATTAATATTTATTATATTGAAAAAATGATTATTAATATTCTTATTCATTAGAGACCAAATTATTTTTTAACAGTTACAGATCGCTTTCTATATAATACAAACAAAACACGCATACATTTCACCTAAATTATATCTACTAATATAATCTTTCATTTAATATTAACACAATTTTTATGTATCAAATCTATTTTAATATAAGTAAATTTATTACAAAACTTTTTAAAATTAACTTTATACTTTATAAAAAAAGAAATGAAGTTAATAATAAAAATTTTTGATTACTAATAATAACTGTTATAAAAATAAAGAACAAAAAAATTTAATTAATTACATTTATACATTACAATGACGAGTAGTTACATTTAAAAATTAAAATTATTTACTTGACAAAACGATTAGATAATTGTTCAAGTGTAAATAAATTATTTTTTATTCTATGATCTAAATATATGTTGACAAACAGTCCACAGATTATATAGATATTTATAGATATTTTATAATATAAAATATTAAACTACAAAATCACATTTCTACCCTAACAAGTGAAAACATTTAAATACTGAAAACATCATTTATAATGTGCAAATTTTAAATTTATTGTTACCTACAAATTTCTTACCTTTATTTGATGATAAATATGAAATAACATGATTAAAAATATATAATATACAACTAAAAAATAAAAAAATGTTTTTTTGAAAATTTCTGGATTACATGTGTTCAATAGAATATTTACCTAATTAAATTCAATGATTTATTATTTTATTGTTTCACATGATACTTTTGTCATTACAAATTCATCTTGAAACAAATATATTACATGAATGAAAGATACATAAAAATTGTGTTAACATTTACTAACTAACGTATAGATTTTATATAAAACATCCATACAGTTAAGATCAACACTTTATCACTCGCATTATTTAAAATAAAAATAAAAAAAAATTCGTTGCTTTCATAGAACATCCAAAAGTAAAGAAGATTCCTGGTTTAATTTTTTAATAAAATTCTTTGAATTCACGAGGAAATTGGGAAGTAAGAAACCTGTTGTATCTCCGGGATTTTAATAAAGTGTCATTGTTAAATTAAAATGTTTTACACCCACATTAAAAATGAGGTGTAGTAAATCTAAGAAAAATTGAATGTAAATGAATTTCTATTACTAATTTAAAAAGAGACTATAACTAATTTAGTGTGCTTATACTGAATATATATATGCCTGTGTACTAGTTTATGGAAGTAAGAAAAAAGAAAACAGAACAAATAAGCTCGGTATTTAATATAAGCAGCTAAGAAACTATGTTTCATAAACTAATTTTAAAAATATTTTCTAGGAAGCAAATACCTTGAAGAATTAAAAAAATACAGAATAAAAAAGTAAACTAAGCTCTAAACTCTACTTTTTACAACATCGTCGAGCCAGATTTTCTGCAAGATATAATTGTTCAAACACTTGTAATAATTAATCATTTTGAATGTGAAAAATTTGCTGCATAATTCATTTTATAAAGTTTAACTAAAGTTTGGCTCAACGATTTTAATTCTTACTCACGCCAATACAGCAGTAGCAATTTGTAGCAACATCTGTTGTAGTAGTTTATACAGCATCGCAAGTAGATTTTATTTACAAAGAAAAAAGTTTTAAGAATAGATATTTAAATACTTAGCATTAAGTAGATGCAAGTAATGAGCGAAAGATCTATACTGCACTCATTAAAAGTATAAAAGCACTTCTAATATAAGCGTTTATAAATTATATTTTATAATTTACTAAAAAAAATCTAAATATTTTAATTAAACAATAATACAAGATATTTTACAGTGTATACAAAAACTTGAATATATTTATGTATATTTATATATATTTTTTATTTTAATAATTTCTAAACTTAAATCTTAATAATATTCTTGCACTCTAATTTGCGTATTTGTTACACACAAAAAGCTTTTCTAAAATTAAAAAATAAAAGTCCACTTAAAAACTATTAAACAAATTAAATTTATACTTATTGTTAGTTAGTATTTATAATAATTAATAAATTTTAATATTTTATAAATAAAAGTTACCAAGATATTGCATCATAATAACTTATTGTCAAAAAAAGATTACTATTAAATAACAATTTTTAAATATTTAATTTATAAAACTTTAACATTGTAAATTTGGTAAGGAAAAAATAAATATTTTATTTAAAATATGTGACAAAAACAATGCGTATTTTTAGAAAAAATTTTCATAATTATATTAAATATTTGAAACGTATAGTAAGTTGATACGTATAAAACATTGAATATTAATTACATTATAAAAATATAAAAAATTAATTTTATTAAGATAAAAATATTTTTATTTTAATACACACCAATTATTGATTTGTCTTTGATTGAAAATTTAATTTTTTTTCAATAAAATTATAATAATAATTTTGATCAAAAATATTCAAAATCTGAAAGATTCTACGCATTGCATACAGTCAAGAAAAAATAATAAAAAAAAAAAAATTAAAAAATGCACACATACCTGAGGCAAAATAAGAAGAAGAACAAAGTAAGAACAAAGCGCCAGTGCTTAGAAAAGGTGTATAGAGAAAGATTAGAAGAAGAAAGAAATGTGAATCTTACCAGATACCCATAGCATCGACGTTCGCAAGTGGCTTGCCAGTGCAATCTATCGGGGTGGTTTGGCGTGCGGTGAAGGAAAGGAGGCCGATTTAGCGGTCCTCGGAGACACAGGCTCGCACTGCCACACAGTAACTGTTGGGACTACGCATTCTGCCGACGTTCGTGTTTGTTTTTTTGGTTTTTTTTTTTTTTTAATCGTATTTCATTTTAACAATATTTTCGCATTAACTCGAATCAGGAGATATCGAGTGTAATAATCAGATTACAGTACTCGATTGGTCCACCAGCGGAACGGCGATTATTATCCGTTCACACGCACACAGGCCGATGAATGGGTCGAAACACTCGATCGAAGTCAGCGGCGACGATACAGTAGTAGTAGTGGTAGTAGTAGTAGATGATGATGTCGATTACAATGGCAGAGTTCGGGGTAGTTTCGGCCAATGAATCG
Organism: Leptomastidea abnormis; assembly: GCA_030522805.1. Lineage (NCBI taxonomy): Eukaryota > Metazoa > Arthropoda > Insecta > Hymenoptera > Encyrtidae > Leptomastidea > Leptomastidea abnormis. The sequence goes on from JAPYZE010000242.1 coordinate 19,821, forward strand.
CATCGCGTTTCAACCGATTCGATTCCACAACATACGCCCATGGGTTTGGACACGTGGTTCGTGCGTTTGATGATTTTTTTTTTGTTTGTTTTTTATTTTATGATTGTCGAATCGTACGCATTTGTGTTGCGCAACGAGACGAGGGGCATGGGGAAAAAATCAGAAAAACAAACCAGATGAGAAGGTTGTGTGCGTCAGCAAGAGCAAGAACGACAGATATATACATACGTATATGGTTAAGTATAGAGCTTTTGAATTTCAAGTTTTTTTTTGTTCGTTATGGATAGTGTAAAACAAAAAAGACAGTGAAGATACAACGAGAGCCAGATTGTTGCAAAAAAAATTCACTTAAAGCTTACACGCTATGAAAGTTAATTTTAGTTTTAAGAAATAGTCAAGGTAATCAGTCACATACTTGAAATAAATTTTGATAATTTTTACATTATGACTTAATTTTTTTTTTATTATTTTAAAAAAATATCTCATTACATTTTTACAATCTTAAAGTCATGATATAAAAATAATTGTAGATTTGTGTATTATAACGATATGGGTAAAGGGGTTATATGATATTTAGTCGCTAAAAATATATTTGAATAATTATTCAGAAGACTCGCATAAAGAGTTTTAGTCTGGTTTTAAATGATAAAGAAAAAATTATAAAATAAATACCACATTCCAACGAAATATATAAATAATTGTTGATTAATAAAATTTTAACTGATGCCTCAGTAAATAATATTGAAATAACAAGATTATTAAAATTAAATTAAATATTCTAAAAAATAATAAAATTGCTTCTGCACTTGTATATGATATACAAAGCAATATGCCAACATCTTTCATGAAAGACAACAATTAAAAAATTAATTATACGAAGAGAGAAAGAGAGGCAAACAAGCTTTGGCTTTCGCTGTATTAAACGATTATAAAGCTACATTTATAACACTGTCTTGCAAAGTATTTTTATTATGCGCATGACTCGTGTTTATAATGCACGAGTGATATGCTTAAGCACGTATGATCGGGATTTCAGTCGTATGAACAATAAATTAAAAGCAAGGAAAACGCCATGTTTATGTACAATGATTGTGTTTATGTTCAAATCTATGTTTACGTAAATTTTGAGTTAATATCTTGAACTAATTAAATTAGTTAAGTGTATGTTTACAAATAAAAATTTGAATATTTTTTTTTTGTGTTATAATATTGCATGTACTTCAAATAAAATATAAGCATTGCTTCTCTTGCGAAACATGAAGAATCAAACGATCACCCATTGTCACTTTTTTAAATCGAGTGACGTTAAAAAGTGCAAACAAATAATAGTTAAACACTGTTTGAACCAAAAATTAGCAAAGCTGCCATGAGGATAATTGAGATGAGTTCGTACTTTTTTTTTTTACGTATTAGTACACACGAAACGTGCGCCAATTATAAGACCGTAAAAAGAAGGATTGAGACACTAATTGCGACAACACAATGAATTGAATGATTTGTGATGAAATAGATAGAATATGAGTAAAGAATTTACTTTAAATGTTCTTATGTTCTTATTTTTATTTCCTTCTAACTCTACAAGTTTTTTTATTAGGAAATTGTAATATTGAGATTCTAAAAACTAAATTTTAAAAAAAATGAAATAAGGAAAAATTTTAAAAATAAAAAAAACTAGTAAATAATAAAAAATAAAAACAAAGTAGGTGAAGTAACCATAATCTTACCAATTAAGCTTTAATATGTTGCTTCTCCAGTCACTCGAGCTTCTGTGGGTCTTTCTGTTAACTCGGTTAAAATCCGAGTCTTATAATTTTTAGATTAAATAAATCGAAATAGAAAAAGTGAAAAAAGTTGAAAATAGCTAGTGTAAAATTTAAAAAAAAAAAAAAAATAAGAAAAACATGAAGGTGCCAAAAGTGAAAAATAATGTAGAAGATTTATTATGAAAAAATTTTGTAAAAATTGTGATAACTATAAGTGAATTAGTGAAACATAGATAAAAAAAAAAAAATTACAAAGCAAATTTTGTATCACATGAATTGTACTTGTATTGATCATATTTTTTATTTTAATTTATTTACAGTTTATCATGACTTAAAATTTTTGAAAATGAACATATTTTTGCACAAATCTGTGAAATTCACTTTGCTGATTAAAGGAATTTATTTATGAAATTCAGACACATACAAAATATAAAATACTATAAAAGAAATATGAAAAAAAAAAGACAATGAAAGAAAAGAGATGTACAACAATTAAATGTAAGCGGAATAATGCCATATATACAAATGCGAGATGCCGAATGCACACACCCACACACATATATTAAATCTCTGTCATCATATCAAAAACGTCATAACATGACGTTTGATACACAGGCACGTATATCATCGCGCCAACCACGAATTTTTAATATCGTCACGCTGCGTTTATTACACGAACGATCGAAAAAAAAAATATATATATAGAAATTCGGGACATATACGTAGACATGAAGATTAAACATATATATTAAAAAATAAAAGCGCATGTAAGTAACGCTTGTACGGCAAATGTAAAAGTATAGAGCGTTCGCGATTTGATGCGCACATAAATTATAGAATATACCCACGAATATGTGTAAACAGTAATTGGTTTTCAGCAAGCGAATAGCCATCGAATACTTACGGTTGGGTCGTCTCTTCTCGCCAGATAAACTCATGGTACGCGAAAGCTCGCCTTTGGCACCTTGAGCTTTTAAGCTTCGCAGAGTCTCAAGAATCTCGTCGTGATCTCGCATCGGCCTGGCAAATGAACTACGTCGCCTTTCACGATTGTAATGTACTGCTGAGACATCTGCGTCACCCATACTTCCACCTGATACAATTTTAATAATCATTTTTATTTTCTAAGCTTCAAATTTATCTATTTATTATACTTATACTTACGTTTGCTATCAGTAGCTCCACCAGCGCCACCAGTCTGACTTTGAAAACTGCTACGTCGACTTCCAGGCAATGAACGGCTATAATCCTTGCTGAGTTCATACGGTTCAATTTCCAGTTGTTCGGATTGACTTGAACCACGTCGCGAATTAGATAGCCAAGCGTGATCCGGATGAAGGAAATAAGGCTCAGGGCTACCACTGTCGCTTTGAGTGTCGTCGCTGTAACTGCGCTCACGTATATCTGTTCGTCGAAGTAGTCGTTGGGCGAGTTCGATCGAAAGCGAACCTCTTGGCGAACAATGTGGTGATTTTCCAGATCGTAAACCACGTCGATCTTCCAAACGATACCTAAAAAGTTTGATTTTATTTTAATGTTGATATAATTTTTTATTAACTAAATAAAATTTGTTTTTAATTTTTAAAATTCAAAAAAATATTTAGACTTACCAGACTGCACGATCATCTTCAAAAGCACTTTCAAGGTCGATTGAACAGCCGCCAAGAAATGCGCTATCTCTATCTGGGCAATAATCCCAAAGTGTTACGTCGATCAAACGATCAACAAGCTGTTCACCAGCAACGTCCGTAAAATTGAGTGTTGCATTCCAGATTGGATTGTGCGTTGGCTCAGCAACATCAGTTTTTAACGATATTGAATCGCCACTAATAAAAATCATTTGAATACGTGAATTTTTTTGGTCAATGTGTTGATTTTAAATAAAATAAAATTGTTTTTATAAACTTCTTAATATTCAACAAAAAAAAGTCAAGAATTTTTTTCAAATTAAATAAACTCTAAAAACATCAAAGTCTTTCTTGATCTAGCAATTATAGCTTAATACTTCAAGTAAATACTTGATCCCCATGAGAAAAAGATTGTCTTACTCGAGGGAAATCAGAATTTAAGAAGTCCACAGAGTTTCTTCGTACGTAGAATCGTAAAAGTCGACTCGGAATTGGACGTAGAAAGAAAAAAGAAGAAAAAAAAAAAATTCGTACTCACTTTGGAGAGACAAGATCGAGTTTGGCAAAAGCTTCGGGAGCAGAACCGTATCCGGTATCCTCACGTGAGCAAAGATCATCGGCTGCGAGAACCGAAACGACAAGTTCTCGTCTATCTGCTTCATACAGCACTTGAATTTGTATGCGTCCTGATACCTGGCGCTCCTTTGCTATTTGTTCCTAAAATAAACAGCGAATTAATATTTATGGAAAATTTTCTTTTTATTTATGTCGATATAAGAACGAACTTTTGATCTAGCAATGCTTTTTAATTATCAGAATAATCAGTAGTTTTTTGTATCCTTCATGCACTAATATTTTTTGTTTGTTTTTTTTTTCCTAGTTAAACTAGTTTTAGAATTGGTAACTGTAGGTTTTGATATGTGAAATCATTGTGCAAATTGAATATTTAATTATTTAATTCATGCTTGTAAATTCAAAAACTTGGCAAAAATTATATATATCCCATTCGCTTTTCGTTATCGACGATATTTAACAGGAAAAGTTTTGTACTCATGATTATTTTGAAAGTACGTGGGTAGCGAGTTAATTTTCATTTACATGCGCAAGCATCACATTCCAAAATTTACTCAGTTTGTCTTTATGTTTTCGGTCAAGATCACTACAGATTTAATTTTCAGTACTTTTTTTTATAAAAAATCTTTATATGTACGCTTAAAATTGAGCTTAATCAAGAAGGATACAAAAATCAAATGTGCAAAGTAATAAAAATGCAATATAGACAAGCTTATAATTGTGCAGAGCATACGGTGCTAAAGCTCAAGCGCTCGACTATTATCAATAATTTTTTTTTTTTCAATTTTTAGAGGTCAAATACTAAAAATTGTAATTTACAATTTTACTTTTTCTAATTTAAGTATATTTAATATTGCAATCGCGACATAGCAGTTTGTATAAAGGAAAAACTAATTGTCTTAATAGCTACAAAAGAAAAAAAGTTTGAATACAAGAGAGCAAGAAAGGCAGACAGATGCTGGGATTTATTTGAAAGGAGATCGAAGAAGATGGAGGGGGTTATATAATTTGGTTGTGAAGTATCATTATTCACAATATATCAGGAGCCACAGTTTTTTTTTCTCCCACAAGATATTTGTTTATACTTTTATTTTATATACATGAATACTTTTAGTTGTCAAAATTTTTTTTTATACTAATTTTTTATTCTAATGTGCTTAGATAAGTGAATTTATCTATACCTAGTATCTACCTATTTTCTTCTATATATCATACTCACCTAATTTTTAAACATTTGTTTTAACTTAATGGAGAACTCAAACTAGGGAAAACAATTTGTTGCAAACGTACAAATATGAAGTTTTTCCTTTCGCTACATGTACAAAAAATTAAAAACTATAATACATGTGATAATAATATATTATTTTTTTTAGTTGAATTTTTATATTAAATATTTTGTTTTAGTAAATAAATATTTTTTTATCTGATTTTCATTTTTTCACGTCAAGTACGAGAGTCAACCTGAGATTAGAAATAAATTTCTATTTGAAACTTTGTCAAACTTGCAAAAGTTATTCGCGAGAAAAAAAAAGCTTTTCCTACAGTAACAGGTCAAGGTTTCAACTTGTATATACAAATCTTAATTTAAAATTTTTGTATTAAAAACATCATTTCAAAATTGATATTATATATACTATTAAAATACAAAAAAAAAAGAAACCCAATTTAATGAATTTCATGCCACACAGATATTTACATCACATTTTAATAAATCATATTTTATGTCAACAGGATGGTTAGCTCACATTAAATTTATTACGAGCTCTTAATATGCACAATGAAAATTTAATGTTGTTGTAAAGAGCTTTGAAATTTTCATTTTTAACATAAGTGTATTTACATACACCGCACATTTTCCCCATAATCATATTATACATAAAATAGTCACAAAAGCAAAATATTAGAAAAAAATAATAATATCCTCTCCTTCTTCTCTCTCTCTTTCCGATCGCTCAGCATTCGTTAATATGTATATACATCAAGCGCATGCTTGCATAGACAAATACGTTGAGAAAATTTTATTAATATAACGGTATGTACACCCGCCTCGCATTACAAGAATATTTTGTTTATCAAATTAATGAATCCAATTAATTAATAATAATCAACTGATTCATATTTGCAATCGTATATAATCATAGTAAAAGTCATTTAGAATTAATCCTAAATGTATTTCCAATCAAATTCATACTGTTCATGAGTTTATTTAATCAATAGTTTATTCAATGTCGATTAAACATGCTTATACGTTTCTCCATTTACGTTCGTCTATATTTACACACGTACTTTGATGCTAAATCTGGCATTACTAATATGTCGATTTATGGATTAATTTAATTATAGTACATAGCATATAATTTTATTTTTCTATTTCCAAAATAAGTTATAGCCTAGAAAATTACAAGTAATAATATTTATTTTTCTTTTTAGTTGTATGCTTGATAATGAATGTTAAAAGCGTATTTTCTATTTTCGATAAGAGTAAGCTTAAAAATAAAATAGCTAAAACGAAAGCTATCGTGCTTTGATTGCAAACATTAAACTAATTTTAGCTCGCTTCTAAAATGACAAAAAAGAATAGAAAAGCAGAGATGTTGAAAGAAGTATATAGATTTACAGAAGCAAAGACTAAAAGGTGAATATATATTCATTCGTGCTAGTGGGAAGGTGACAGATTTTCATAGCATAAGGGTCAAGGCCAGAAATTTTTTGTTTTTTTTTTTTTTTTGTTTTTTCAGATAACAACTTACATTTTTATTCTCTCTTTCGTCAATCGCTGGCTCATTTTGGGACTTACTCGCTTTTTTCTATTCAGGACACACAGAGACACTTTTACAGAGATATACGCCATATAGGAGCGACAAGAATACAATATCAAAAGAAACGAAAAAAAAAATGTGTGTTTCCATTCAAGAAACGTCAACAAATAAAAAATGAAAAAGAATTAAAAAAACTTAAACAATAACGGCAAGATCTTCTGGTTTTTTACTTGTTCGTTTGAACATAAACAGCATAAGTACACGAAAAAAGTATACAGTTAACTAAAAATAGAAGAAAAACATGTATTGATAAACGAGTTTCCATTTCACTCAGAACATCAACATCTGTTAACACCTTTTTTACAATTACCAAAAAAAAAAAAAAATGAATAGAACAAAGAAATAAAAACATTGTTTCTTTCTTAATTCTGTGCTGCTGGGTCACAAAAATAACACAAAAAGGAAATAAAAGAAGGTTGAGATCAGGGTTAGGATATATAATGATCAGTACAGAAATGAATAGCGACAGTGTATAGAGGAAGGAAAAAAGAAGTATCAAAAGAAGAAGAAGAGAAAAACTAATCGTGTACTGCTTCTCATGCTTTTTCTTAACTTCACATAATAAACAAATGGATAAATAACAATGTGGTGGTACACATGTAATTACAACATAGGATTTAATAATATAAAGTTGATAAACATCTTTTACAAAAACCGATAATACTGATTATTATGTGATAATAAATGTTTGTAAAATTTATGGTTTTTAGGTTTTCTTGTTGATAAGTTTATGATGATACATAAATCTTAATCTGATTTTTCATGTGCTTGCGCGTAAAGCTCAAAATTCAAAATACTCAATTAATTTATGTGCCATAAAATAATTTAAGAGATTGTAAATTATAATTTGTAATAATTATTTTTACTACAGCAGACAGATGAATTTTTCTCTTCTTCCCCGTCAGTATAAATACTACAAAAAAGACTTTTCAATTATCTTCCGTTTATTCCCAGTTACAATTATTTATATATTTTTGTCATCCATTTTACGATTTATCATTTGTTTACACTCGTGTAATTGTACGTTTATCTGTGTGATTTCATTCATATTTTTTTTTTAGTACGTTTGAAATATAATGCATTTTATCTCTAAGAAATGTTCGTACAGTATTTTTTTTTTCTTTTTAATTTCAATTAACACTAACGTTGACTAATAGGATATGCATTTTTTAGATTTTGGGAAAAGAAACATTTATAAGAAGGAAGGTGTTGTGGCCTATCACAAATTCACTTGCGGCCGGATTCGTTATGTGTATAAATTTTTTTTTATTTACTAAAGAAACAATTATTAATGCTAACAATTTGTTAAATACATAAACTATTAATATTTTCTTTTTATTAATTACGCAAAAAATATAATAATCTATTATGTTACTTCATCCTAAACCTAAGCATAATTTAGTGTCGTCGATGAAAAGAATTCATCATTTTTACTAAGTTATTATATATTCTCTCTAATCTTTTTTTTATTTAATTATTGTACCAGCACATAATTTACAAATGATTTATAATTATATTTATAACTTTTTTTTTATAATTATTTTAAAAATATAATTATATTATAATTTAAAATATATTTTTCAAATTAAAAATATATTTTTTATTATGTACATAGAGAACTTTATGAATTATTTTCATCGATTTCACCTAGAAAGTCTTTTCATAACTATGTACAAATAAAAACGAGTGAAGAATTATAGAAAAATCTACAACTCGCTTTTATAATAGAACAAAAAATATATAATTTATTGATGTTATTTTAAATTTGATACTAAATAAACCAGAGTAAAAGTACTTGCGACCTGTTCTTCAATAGTTTTGGGTAATAAAATTTTATTAGAAACTTTAGAAAACCGATTAATCAAATTTGATATGCATTTTTTAACTTTACATTTTCTATTTTTTTATAATTTCTTATTTTTAAAGAATTATATGATAATAATAGTTTAACTTTATATATATTTTTACTAAAATTAACATTCATCTTTTAGAGGAAAATGAATATTAGTCATGTGATGAATTTGGTAAAAAAGAATTATGTAAAATAGTAAACAGTAATATCTAAAAGATTATTTTTTCTCCCAGATACAGCAGAATTAAAAAATTTAAAAAGTCTGGTATATATAGAAAAAGTTGATTTTTTTAAATATTTCTTGTTAGCATATAAGTGCGCCTCGAAAAAAGCTGCGCAACTACACACACGTTAAAATCTTGAATAATAATTTTTCGATTTCAAAAAGTTGCTTTAGCAAAGAGAGTATTATTTTTTTAACTCTCGAAGCTCGTTGATAATTAAATCTAACGCCAGCGGAGAAGAAAACTCCTTTCACGCGCGGCAGCTCACTACAAAATTGATTGTACGAAAGCTCTTTGTGTTTTTTTTAGGGAGGGAAGGGTAGATTTATTTATCTTATTTTTTTGGCGTAATGCAGCAATATATATCATTTAATTAGCGTACACTGTTAATGTACTTTTATATATAAGATTTTCCCACTCGACTTACTGATTGAGGTATCAATTTTGATTTTCTTTAATATATTTGATTGATAATAAATTAAATTGAACAATATAAATTTAATATAATCTCATCCAAGTGGAAAATAGTTTTAAAAATTGTAAGAATAAGAAGAATTATTTAAGAATATTGTTTCCTTAGTCGATATCCATTATAATTTTTAATCAAGTGCACATAAATAATCTCACATTACCTTTATAATCAGCATCTTAGATCACTGAATTCCAATAAAGTGGACATCACTACGTCTTTTTCCAATAATCGAAAAAGCGTGTTATATAGTGAGTGACAGTGGAATAGTGAGAAAGTGCGAATGAGCTGTAATCGAGAGACGTAGCCGAGTAAGGATTTCGCATTATTTTTTTAAAATTTAAATTTCAAATTTTTACGGAAGAACAAGTGAAATCACTCAGGATCATCTCTCGAAATAATAGCTGAGAGGCTGAATTTTCCAAAAAATTTGTGAGGAATAAAATACAGAACGTTGGTGCTTCAAAGTGATAGAGAAACAAACGCATTACTGTTTTTATTTTCTGCAATGTGTGATAATATACGTGTAAGGAAACTGCTCTAACGTACAAAAATAGATATTTTATGCGCATGAAATTTTGAAAAAGTAACGTGATAATAAAAATTTGAAAGCAGCGTGATTGAATTAAGCAAGTGTGAAAAGCGCTCACGTATGATAAATATGCATTTAAATATAAGATTTTTAATGAAGAGCTTGACAATGCGTTTATCGTTTATTATTTATTTAAAATAAAAAATAAATCGAAGATGTATTAATAATAAACAATAACTTAAGGATCATCTTAATTTAATCATCGGAAGTAAGTCCGCTTAGATATACGTAAACTATGACAATACTTAATATATTGCACTTAAAATAAAATATCGTCCTCGCGTTTATCAATCCGGCACGATCGCGACTATGTATAATGCGAGGTGGGATTAACTTTTTTTTTATAAATTTACTTTTGTGCCTCAATGTAAATTTTGGCTATGATTATCTTTATCTTTCTTACACAGTTGACAATTAATCTAGAATATATTTATATCTTTATCAATGCATCTATCTCGTGCTATTCCGTGTGACCTGCGCAGTAGAGCTTTGCGCAGGTCACATTAACCAGTACGAGATAGGCGTACTGATTTTTATGTTTATATATCTATACCTACATGTAGTATCGCAATTTTATAATCTTTGAAAAAGAAAAGGATATGTTTAGATCACTTTATTCAGAAAATGTGCGATGGCGAGATAAAGATTCTTTTACACGCATTATTTTATATTTTATTTACAATAAATTTTTTAATATATCTCAATACTATAATTTATCTTTCAAAGATTCATTTACTAAATTTTTTTTTTTCATTTTCATCTCATTATTTTTGCTCGTAAAGTCTTAAGACATCAAATGCGTTGATTTTTTGTCAATAAATTTGAAAATTTTTTATTCTAAATATAACAAAAATAATAAGTTTGAATATTTGAATAACAAGCTTAGCATTTAACTTTTAATTATGAAATTCTGAAAAACAATTTTTTTTTCTCATGAAATTAAGTATTACTTCGGTTCACGTTGGTAAAACTTTTAAGAAAAAAGAAAAACTATCCTAGACCATTCTTTTATCTTCCGAACTATCAGGTCAACATCTGCACTGGTCATAAATGTGTAAGAACGTACATGGACCAGTACGTTTTTACGACAGTGACCAAGTGTGATAAGATTGTCGTACGTATTGGAAAAAAAAACAAGTTTAGATTCGAATACACGGCAATTACTGTGGCTGCCTAAGGAAAGGACAATTTTCTTTTATTTACTTATTTGGCTTACGGATTTTTCTCATCAAAGATATTATCCGTTGAAAAAGAAGAATGTATTATAGTATTTTTTACAAATACTTAAATATTTAATGAAATTGTTGTGTTAAAATTTGTTAAAAAGTCATATAATAACTTTTCAATCAATTTTATAATGTAAAAATTTACTTCTTATCCAATAAATTCTTCTTTCCTATCTGTTTTATATAATCTCATTTCATATATCACCATTTCTACACTTTTTGTGTGTAGTAAGCACACAAACAGTGCACGTTTAAAAAAAAATTGTATCAACGCGTTTGTCACAGTCAAGAGTCTTGTATCAGGATTCACTTAATTTTTTTAATTTTTAAAATCTTTAGTACTATTGCACATCACCGGTATATGCAAATTCAGACACACTTTTTTTGTGCGAGTATTATTATGTCTGTGTTAATGCACGTGTTAAAATCTTGTCTCGATTGATTTTTTTTTTTTTGGGGGGGGGGAATTGGATAAGGAAAATGCCAAGGGCGAAAAAAAGGAATAGAAGAAACAGAAGAAGCAGCAAGTAAATTTTTCAAGACGAAAGAAACAAAAGGAGACAGTATTAGTAGTATTAATAGTAGTATTAGTATTAGTATTAGTAGTAGTAGTAGAAGTAGAATAGGGCACACGTGTAGGCTCAATTTTAGCAACTCGTTATACCGGCGTCTTTGGCAGTTTCCTGCGTGTTGGAGACGATGGCGCTTTGCTTGTATCCGTTTCTGAAAAATAAAATGATATAAATCTATCTTGACAGCTCTTCGATCATTTTTATTTTATTTTTTTTTCCTATAACAGAATAAAAACATTTACGGAATTTTTCTTATCACGTCGACGTTTACGTAGTACGTATTTTATGTTTTCTTTTTTATTTGTTGCATTTTTTTTTTATAAAAAAGGAATTTCTCAACGATTCTAATCGATTTTTATTATTTTAATACAGAAAAAATATAAATATATAAAAAAAAAAATATAGTTAAGTTTTGATGGAAAGATTTTTAACCCAAACAATTACAATATGAATTTAAAATGTGAATTAGATAACGTAAGATCTAAAAGCCTTTTAAATATTCATTACATTATAGCTACTAGTATAAATTTGCATTAAAGTTACAAATATACATATATGCTTAAAGCACACTGAATTATAATATTAAACTGAGTTACCGACTAAAATATTTCTTAAATTACACCCAACGTAACAAAAAAGAAACTCTTATCTGAAATAAAAAATGATTGTAAAAGAAGCGACGCTAAATTAATCTCTTAAAAATAAAATATAAAATATACTACTAACTCAACGAATTCTTAATAATATTTTAATAAAAACAGTATACATTCCATATACTGAATAAAACACACCTGACCACACAACTTGTTTAAGATTCTAAACAAATCCTAATTTCTACGCAAAACGAAAGTTCACTCGCTCGCAGAGCAATTAACGTTTCACAAGGTCCGCTTACCGTCAGTTTCCCCACATACTCTTAAAATTATACATACTCGGTGTATAGCTACGAAGCAAAATCGTCCCCCCCCTCCCCTCCCAAACACGGCAAAAGCCCCCGTAGAACCGCGAATTAAATTCTCTGGTAAAATCATGAACAATGCAAATTTACTCACCGAGTTGGCCGAGACCGAGGTTACTCGGCACCTTCTCTGGTGCGGCTGGCATACCCTGCTCATCCAGTGTATCTCCACTGCTGTGGGGCCAAAAGTTTTGCAGGCTCGTTAATTTGGATTAAAAATAGGTGGGGAGGGGGGGTAGTAGTGGTGATAGGAGAGTATATTATTCAGGCGTGCATTCGTTTGGGCAAGTGAGATAAATGTCAGAGTGGTTTTTTTTTTAAACTTTATTATTTGCTGACGCTGAACTCTGTTGGGATTATGATAAATTTGTGCGGTGTCGAGATTTTAATTGAGATTGTTATAAGTCGGTTTTAATTTACCGAGTATTTTATTTAAGCTAATGCGATTTATAAAAGTTAGTTTTGGGTATACTTAATTTAATATAATATTATAATATTATTGTTAGGGTAATTATTTGTAATTTTTGTTTTGTATAATTGGTTTAATTAAACTTACATGTCCGATGTGTGTTCGACAACAAGTTCCGCAACATCTCCACTGCGATCGATAATGTGGGCGACCTCCTCAAACGTGCGGTCTATCAGAGAAACGCCTCCCCACTCTAACACCTTTTTAACAAAAACGAAAAAGAAAATAATATTATTTAGTAATAATACAATAATATCTTCAAAAAATTTAAGGTAAAGAATAATCTGTTAAACTCAGCAGATGAGAAATAAATCGGAAAAAAGAAAAAAGTTTAAGCACAGATCACAGGATACAGTCAAATGGCAAAATCTTTACAAATTGCCAGTAGAAAGTATCATCTTTCAGGATTAGGAATACTTTGCGTTTATTTGCGTTGGCTCAGGATTGAAATATGTGCATAGTGTGTGTGAGAGTGTTATCCGATTTGTCTAAACTTGTTTTTTTTTTGATAGTCGTTGAGAAAGGTCAAGAAAAATAATAAATTTTTTTCGATCAACAAAATCAAGACTATTGATTATTCAGAAAAAAAATTTTATAGAAAAATTGATAAAACTTTTGTTACAACAAAAATCATAAAACTCAAGGACTCACACTTGACAATAACGACTATTTTCTTAAAAATAAACGCATAAATTTAAGCGTATGTGTGTGTATGTATGGCTAGTGAGTATATCGTTACCTTATCGCTTTGCTGCAAGCCAGCCTTGTCGGCAGGTCCTCCGGAAACTGTCCACACTATGACGGCATATAAGTGCTTGTCACTGCCGATCTTACCACCCACGACCCTCATACCAAAGCTTCGCGCTGCAACAGACAAGCAGATGGCTCGTTAAATATAATGTTTTAGGTGTTAATATTCTATTGAAATATTGAGTAGGTATATAAATGTGTCATTTTGATATCTGTATCATAAAATTTTTATTATCTTGTAAGATAAATTTAAATTTAAATTTTTATTTTTTCAAACAAAATAGAAAAAAGAAAACAAATAAAAATCTAAGCATCTATTTTTACGAAAAATTCGTACATAATGCCCCTATTCGAAATTCCCTTTATCTTTTCTTATTGTACGTGCGGTTTTTCTACATTCTTGCAAGTGTCCTTTCAAGAATATACGCTTACGGAAATGAGGAGAGAGAGAGAGAGCGAGAATTTAAGACGCCCACGCTTATGGTACTGAATTTTTACTGCCGCTATTTTGTATCGTGCAATTTTTTTTTTTTTCGCGAAAAGAGAAAGAAAGAGCTGTGTCAGCTTTTCTTTGCTTCCTTTTTTTTTTTAAAGCTTGTTATTCATACTTTTCAAGGACTTTGGAAGAGATTTTTCTTGTGGCGATTGTCTACAAGATATACAGAGATACAATTTTTTAACAAAGTGAAGAAACTAAAAAAAAAAAGTTTCTCTATAATGGGTATAACTTTCGAATATGAAGTTTTCTATTTTGTTTTTATTGTTTTACTAAACAAGAAAAAATTTCAATATGCGTTGTTATTTCAAAAGAAAAAATTTTCAATTTTCAAAACGATAAAAAACTAGATCATTTTCCCACCCCATAACAACTCTTATAAAGCTAGCTTGTTAAACTAAAAAAAAATATAACTTTCAAGTAAAATAACTTTAAATATAAAAAAAAATCTCATTTTACACCAATTAACCATCATCTAACATATCCACCCACCCACTCTCTAATGTACAATCCTCGTTCGACCATCCATTTATTTTTTAAGAAACCCTCGAGTAAACAACACAGCCTCATCACTACCCCTCAACCAGCAGCTGCATACAGACGACCCATGTCACACAAGGCGAAGTTTCCGCTTACAAGATGCGCCAGAGGTAATAACAGCATCAGCCAGGAGGCATGAGTTGTATATGTATTGTATACACACACAATGTGATGTGTACTGGCTGCTTACTTGTCGTACATATACATGCGACCTCGGATGTGCCAAGGTCTCTCTACTCCTGCTTCGTTACTCTAACAGAGACAAGATCAGATCGGATGTCTCTATGTCTCTGTCTTCCTCATTCGCATCTCACCTACTTATTAAGCCTTAGGTGTAGCTGTCATCTTTTTATGTGTGCAAAAATTTCTGTAATGAGATGTGCAAAGTGATTGTGTTTGTACTACGTATACATATAGGTGTGCTTTCAAAATTCTTCAAAATTTTGATGACGAAAAACGACATTTGTTGATATATAATTTTATTTTATATAAAATCAACATCAAGTACTTACTCACTTGATTAAACATGAAAGCTCAGTATATTTATTTAACAACATTTATATATACGGTAGTAATCAAAAGTAATTATATGCTTACTTACTCGCAATTAAAGTGAAAATGCTCTAATGAAAACTCCGGAGAATATATTATAAAGAAGTATTAAATCATTCTTTGCATTCGTTAAAATATCCAAAGACAAAGAAAACTCAAGGACATACGAATACATTAAAGTAAAGACTAAATTGTTGCGCTCGAGTGGTAGTCACTGAAAACAAAGGATAAAGAAGTAGAAGAAGAAGAAGAAGAAGGGGTAAAAAAAAAATAACGTCGCATGTTGTTCAAGAGGATCTTTCCCTTTAATTAATAGAAAAACCAAGGACGTTTGAGGTGGAGGAGGAGGGACGATGATACAATTATCCGCAAAGCTTACTATCAGATTGGTATCAAGTTTTTCTTATTTTATTTGAGTTTTCTCTACCACGATCACATCATCGATAGAACCATTATCAAGGATAACTTAAGTAAATTTTTTTTTAATACTCTTTTGAATAAAATTAAGTATTGAAATTAAATGAAAAATACATGATTACTTGTTTTTTTTTATAAAATAAAAGTTATTACTTTTTTAATAAATATGTTGTCAGGACTTTAATAAGTATAAAAAAAATGAAACAAAAAAACTCGAATGTGTCTATAACGTTTATATTGAATGAAGTTCGTTCAGATACATTGAAACGTGAAATAAGATGCAGCTTTATTATTCAAGTTATTTAGAAATGAAAATTGGAAGGAGAATTCGAGCGAGGAAAATGTTAAATATGCGAAATGACGCATCGAGCCATGAAGCTATGGGAATGAGAAAAAGAAGGAGTATAAAAAAAAAATGATATAAAAACTTGCGGATGCGTATTTTCAGTAGGAGTGAAAGAGAAAGAAAAAAAAATATGTTCGAAAGTAAATTAGCTTGCTGATACTCCTCGGAAGTTTATTTTTCTTAGGATAAGACTCGAACGAATTTTTAAGATTCGCAGTCTATGAGTTTTTTTTTTTTTTTTTTTTGTTAAAGAATATCCTTCTTTTGATAGTATACCGTAAAAAAAGTTTGGGCTTTAATTTAAAGACACATATATATATATATATATATATATATACACTTATTTTTATGAAGCAAAAAAATAATAAAGTTATTATCTTAACTTTTCTCATGTTTATTATTAAAGTAAATTAAAAAAAAAAATTTTTTATAGGATAAAACGATAATCCAACTTGGAAATTTAATTTTCATTATTGAATTTCAAAATAATAATTTGTATTAAGAGATTATCTTAATGCGGTGAAAGTAAAACTTTTCAAAGAATAAAGTATTTAAATCTTTTCAAAAAAAAAAAAACTCTCCCATCTCTATTTTCACAAGTTAATTAAGCTCGATTAATCAAACACTTTTAAAACTATTCATCCAACAAACTATAATAATCACCTAAATAATATATACCCTCTAAAAACTCGTCACAATTCTCATCCACAGCCAGGATAAAACGTAAAAAAAGAAAGAAACAAAGCTTATCGCCTCGGGAACTGTATAAGAGAAGTGAGATGGGAGTACTAAAAGTAGAGAGAAGAAGAAGACACGCGCCAAGGGAGCTCTTTCAGGGTCACTCGCCCCTTTTTCCCGGGGTCCAGGCCACTACCTACTACTACCACTACCTCCGCCACCGCATACAACTTTCTTAACGTGGGTGGTATACATCAGTAGATGCTGCGCGCACACTCCTAAAGAAATGAAGAAGCCGGATATTGCGTTGTAGAAAAGCATCTCCGATGAGAATCGAGTAGTTTGCTCTCATGGTCTTATTATTTTTTTTTTTTTTTCTCAAAGTAGTCATCATTTCGCACTTCTCTGGGCTATATGGCTTTTCAAAGTTCAAAACTGGTATTTGAATTGCTGATCATTTTCGGGAGGTAACGAAGTTAATGTAACATTTGTTTGATGGTGCGGTTTTAGTTTGAGAGAGAGAGAGAGAGAGAGAGAGAGATGGAAATTTGCTTTTCAGTAAGGAATATTTGAACAAGTAAAATGTATATGTATTGTGCATGTGTGTGACTGTGGCTTTAATAATTTGAAAATGGAAATGAATTTTGTCTTGTCATCTACTATGAGAATAATATTAATTTAAAGTTGATAAACTTGTAAAAGAATATTGTTTTTTAAAATTTGAAAAAAAATAAAATAAAACATATATTATTAATTTAACAAAAGTACAATTTAATTAACTTAAGTAATAAAATGACAAGATTGAATAAATTTTTTTTTTTAATTTAAAGGAGTTTTGGTACCTCATCCATCTCTTATTTCTTGAAAATCCTTTTAGTGCGGTGAAGCAACCAATCGCTCACGTACTTGAACCATGACCACGATCATTCCCCCACAGAACGATACTCGCGTGTCTCCACAAGAGAGAGAAAGAGTAAGGTAACAGCAGCAGCAGCCACCGGTCGATACATTAAATTAAAGTGCAGCCACAGAGGTGGGTACCTATATATAGGGTCTTCGAAGAGCCTCGGCAAACGAAATTAGGCGAAAAGCCGAAGAAGTCAAGAGAGAGAGAGAGAGAGAGAGAGAGACGACGTCGACGATGCAAGGCCGCAAGAACAGCAGCTCAGTTCGTTTCCAAGCTCTTTTGTTAATTAGCGGGTTAAAAGGTCGGTCGCATGAGAAATTGATTTAAACTTCCGCGCGCGAGAGAGAGAGTGAGCGTATTTATCGAGCTAGTTCTGAAGTTGGATGGGTTATATAGTATATTATGTGCTGGTACTAGTTGAATAATATTATAAATGTTGTTTAGAATTAAATAAGGACAATCGATTATTTGTTAAAAAAATAAAATCAATTTTTGTTTTAAAAACAAAATAAATTAAAGAAAAAAAAATGAAGAGCTCAAAAACAGACAGTCTTAAACAACGATGCTTATCGACTTGATAAACGAGTGAGTATATACCTGGTCATAATCTTCGGCACATTAGGGTCGTTAAGGTGCAGTTTCGTTCCACCAAGGTATATTATAGGAGCGGCTGTGTATATACGATGCACACACACACACATATAACGCAGAACTCAACGACGCATCGTTAATGTGCAATTAGGAACTAACCCAGGGAGAAACGTATAATTTACGAGAGTGAGAGAGAGATACATATATACCATACATGCTCGTAACCGATGATTTCCATCTGTCCAAAGCCTGTCCGCACGCGATTTCAATTATGTATACCACGTCCTTTGTATAATTTTCATGCTTGAAAATTTTGCATGTATTGTGTGGATGAATGATTGATTTTTTTTTTTAATAGATTTGTTTTTTTTTGGAAGATTTTATTGCTATTAAATTATTTATTAATTTATTACTCAGATTATAGCAAGTGATTATTGAAAAATCAATTTTGATTACTTATGATTTATAAAGTTTAAGCGAACACAAAGAAAATAAAGTGATAGGTAGCAAGTGAAAACGTATCGTACATTTGTATTAAATTAACATATTTTTGCAATTTAAATCACATATACACTGAGTATTTGAGCTGCTTTGTATAATACATTTTCGTAGCGTGCAAGTTGACAATTCAATACATCATCAAACACATCCAACTTTTTCTTTTTTATTTTGATTTCTGTTTACAGACTTATAACCACATACATCTATTACATTGTTTTCTTGATAGCATTTGTTTTCTTTTTCATCAAAGTTATCTCATCAACACTTACGAATGACAGAACAATCGTTCTCTTAAAATTACAAAACTTTTTTTTGTTTACGTCGTCTGTAAGTAGTAACATCTGGATATGGTCAGACATGCTAAAGAAAAATCTGTTTCTTATATTACACGTAAAAATAAATAGAGACTATAAACTGTAGTACCTTTTATCTTACTTGTGTATGTTAGGGTATAAAATTGTACAACACACAATACTCAAGAGTCTGAAATTGACGAAACTATCGGAAAGTAAACTATCGACGAACTATCGAACTAACCTCAGTAGCAAGATTTCCTCAAACCTTGTTGCGGCGTGGAAGACTAACGCATAGACAAAACTATCAATACGACACTACCAATAATAATATTTTACAAAATGAAAAAAAAAATAAGTGAAAATTTATTAGAATAGCGCTACAATATATGTTTAAAAAATTTAAGGATTCAATAACCATAACATTAAAGATAAAAAAGAAATTTTTTGATAATAAACAATAACTATTACAAGGCCAAAAATATTCATATCTGTCTCATATATATGTATTCTTATATTCCTATAGCTCGTAACTAAAATTTAAGAAACACGACCTCGTTTTCTCTTTATCATATATAACCTACATATATATATATATATATATATACATAAACCTTTCTCTCTTCCCTAGAGCTTGAACGCATACAGAGAGTAAAGCGGATCAAGGTCGACCGGCTTTTGGTAGAGTGAAAATTTAAAAGCCTCGCGCCCCGCTAATTCCTCGCGGCTAAGGCGCATTAGCGAGAGGTAGGTAGGTATATACTACGAGAAAGCGTGGGAGAGAGAAACCTCCCACGGGAGAGATGCGCTGCTGCTGCTGTTGCTGCTGGTGCTTTACCTGCGGATTACTACGACGAGGTTGCACTCGATATTTCGGGACGTGGAGATGGAGAACGACGGGAGGTACAAGGAGGAGAGGAGATATAAGTGGAGTTTCTCGTTATAAATTATCTCTCCGAAATTTAATTTTGTTATTAAATTTTCAGCGAGATACCTATACTTTTTTTTTTTATTTTTTGTCAACCGCGTCATACATTTGAGGATCGGTGTAGTTTGATGAGATCAATTTTCCTACAAGTACCTATATTTATAAAATCTATATTAATATGACTCAAGATCACAAAACTAGTTATTTCTCATAGTATTATAGAAAATATTCATCTAAAAATAAATTCAACTAAAAAAAAAAGAAAAAATCTTTATTTCACATATCTTGACTTTTTTAAATACGAGAGCAAAAGACGTCATATATAACCGCAAAGATATTTTTCCAAAGGGAAAGAAACGAGAATATTTCATACTCGGTAGGAACTTGGCATTACTCCGTCGGTAGCATATCCCTTGCCCCCAAGCCCCGATTTATTTATTATGCAAGCCATGATTTTCCAGAGCAATGGGAACAAGCCGCCATCCACCGAGGCTAGATAATATCCCACGCCTGACACATACAATAGCCGCATACCTGTTGCGGACAGCTCTGTTGCTTACCAGTCTGACGCGAGCTTATATGTGAGAGTAAAAGAGAAATATATTCATCTCTCTTTCTCTTTCTCTCGGCCTCCTTTTATTCGCCTCGTTTTACGTCCTCTATATCTATCCGTTCTCATTTCGATTTTAGTACTCACAAATATAGAAAAGAAAGGAAGAGACACTCTTATCTCTGCTTCTTTAATCTTTTCTTATTCGTATATATATGTAGACTATACCTTTAAATTCATCTTATTGTCAAGATAGTAAACGATATCTTTCTCAGATATTTATTTCGACTATTATTCAAAGGTTCTTTATTTTATTTGTTCACAGTCGAATATAAATTAATTTCAATTGTTCATTACAATATTTAAAATAATGAATTTTAAAATATTAATTAAATACGACTGTTAATTACAAGGTACATCCATAAAACCAAAATTGTAAAATTCATATAGCACAAATAGACATATATTTGTAGAATTGAAATATCTTAAATTTTATTGCATAAATTGACATTAGACTCCCTCTCCCCTCCCACAATATTTAAACACGTAAATTTTCGTTCATTTAATACGACGAGTTTTCCACGTAACCGCTGACTGAGACGAGCGAAGCCCCTACGGCATCAGCAGCAGTAGGTAGTAGGTAGCAACAGCAGCATGAAAGTTGCTTGCCTTAGCTATCTTGTTAACAGTTAGAGCATAATTAGTGTACTTAATTAAAGTTTCGATTAACTCAGCTATTTTCGGGAGCGGTACTCTCTCTCTCACTCACTCACTCTTTCCTTCGTATTTCGTAAAAGCAGATTTTCATTATCCTTGAAAATGAGTAAGAAGAGACGCTTGACAAAAATATTTTTAAAAAATGAATTAATTTACTCCTATTAGATGTACCGTCTTTGACATAAAGATACCTTTAAAAAATAATAATAAATATGCTCGTAAGTTACAATTTAACGAAGTATAATTTATATTGGTAAGATATATAATTTTATGTCGAGCAATTTAACTTTCTTATTAATCTAATTTTCATCTTCCTTTTATTAAATGTCTCAATTTAACCTTCTTTATTAGCTATTATATCCTATTTTGTTAACTTTATGTATAGGTCTTAAAGATTTACGTAAATCCTTGACATAATATCTTTTATTAAAAACTTTTTGAATAACTTTCTAAAATGTACTTTATTTGACTAACGTAAATTTACATAAGGTAATGAAGAATTCAATGAACATTGAACTGAAAGAAACTACTGTTTTATGCTAAATTTTAATAAAAAAGTTTATGATATTAGTAAACTGTTTTTTTACTCAAGTAATAAACTCTTTTTGTACAACTAAACTGTAAAAATTTAAAAATTCACTTTATATCTTTTCTTTAGTATCATATTTTTTTTCCATTAAAAACCATTAAATATATAATCTATAATAAATATTTATGAATAAAAAAACACATGAATACAGAGCAATCCATAACTGATAAAAGTCTATACTTTAATATCTTTGATGACCAGCATATTTGGTAGAAACATTTAGTCTAGTAAAAAAAAAAAAAAAAAAAAAAGGACTTACTCTCCTCGGATGCTCGAGTCATTTTTCATTTCTACAATATATCGTGACAATAGCCGAGAGAGCGGAAAATTGAAGCGCGTTTATGTCCTGGAAGATCTATACGTTATTTGTGGGGAAGAAAAGAAGAGCCAGTCTCTATTCGCGCAAATGCTTGCTCGCCAATATTTATTTACTTGGAAGGGAGAAGAAAGAAGCTGATGCAATCGATAGAATGACTAGTATGCTATCTTCGTTCTTGCTTATTGATGGAAAAAATAGAGGAGGGGTGAGTGATATTATAGATTATTTCTTTAATTTTTAGTATTATGAAATAGATTTTTTAAGAATAAGAAGATTTGATTTTATTGAATTACGTAAAAGATAATGTTTGTTTAAAGATTTAAAAATTTTGATATTAAAATATACTTTAAATATGATTTAAATTAATATTTTATAAGTTGTAAATAAAATTTACGTCACAGGTCAAGTTTATAAATTTACTTTTAACCACGAAATTATAAAAAAAAAATTTAATTTCGAAAAAAGGTATTTTTAAACAATATCGTAACATTATTGAAAGTTAATGTAATTTACAAAATATTTTAATCAATAAATCTTTCTATTTTTATGTAAAAATAATTAAAAATTTCAATCAAAAAAATTTGTCATTATTTAACGTTATAATTAAAATACAATAATTACCCAAACAAATTAAAAAATAAATAAAATAAATAAAGGGCTTGTTTATTTGCATGAAATTGTGACACATAATTTCGAGGTCACCCAATTGCAAGAGCATCAACAAATGAGAATCCCACGCGGCAGGTACAAACGAAAATCCATCGGTAAATGGATCGTGAGCCAACAGAATCGAAAGAGAGAGAGAGAGAGGGACAGAAAAGGCCTAGGTAACTTCGGTCGCATATATCGATTGATTACGTCCGTTAAACCGGGAAATTTCTCCCGTGTGGCAGACCTGCTATGTCGGATAAATAGCCCGATAAATAAGCGTCGCGAACGAGGACACGGTTGGCGTGCGAGTGACGTTTAATTATTCCAAGTTAGCTGGTGCGCATGAGAGAGAGAAAGCTCATGTGCGTTCTCTTGATAAACGCTTTTCTTTCCAACCGTGCTTTTTTTTCCTTTCACGGCTTTGTATTTTCATCTTTCAAGTTTTTTCTTACTTTTCAACATTATATTTTCTTTTTACTTTATGTTAGAAAATCATGTAGTAAATTTTTTGAACTGTGTTATAATATAATAGGTTTTTAATACAAGGTGAATTTAAATCAGTACAATTTAAGAGATAATTAAATATTAAAATAATTGCCTAAAACTTGAAGATAGTATAGTTTATTATGAAGACACTAGAAATTTTGTACAAAGAAGGTGAAGAAAGTATAAGCTAATTAAAACATCTCTAGTTATAAATCTTAACGTAATCTCGCCAACAAGAATCTTAAGTTGTTGCTCTACTTAAAACGAGTAGTATAAGTCAGGATGCGGTCAGACGCATGAAAATTGAGATATAGAACAATTTAAAAGAAAGTTGGAAAGTAATGATAATTTAACAAGGTTAAATGTATTGTGTTTGTATAATGCCATTAAAATAAATTAGTCTTTAATATTGTTATGATATTATTTTTTTAAATTAATAGGCAATAAAAATATATTTTTACAATACATCTCATATTTATCTATTGAAACAGCCTTAAGACAAGCGTAGCTCAAGGTCTATCGAAAGGTTAACCGCTTGCTTGCATCAATAATCGTGGTTTGTGTCAAGAAGCGTTTGGGTTAGCACGTCACAAGATGCTTTAGTCTATTCCGATTAGTTAATTAGAAAGCTACAGATGCTTCTCTAAAGATGAATAAGATATTTGTTATGATAGTATGTTTATTTTGAAAATTTGTAAGCTATTATTGAATTTTATTTTTTCTGATTTATGGATTATTATTTTTAATTAAATTTCAGTGCTTTGATAAAAGATACGAGTTAATAATATTGTGGTAATACTTATAAATTGTGTCATCGAATTTTAAATTAAATTTATCAAGTATTTAAAAATATTGTCAAAAAAATTATTAATTCAATTTAAAAATTTATACGTGATAATATTTACTGTGTACATTTACAATTTGCCTAGCAGGTATTATGATACACCTATTTAATTACCATAGCAAATATCCTTTCCCAAACTTAAATTTGATGTTAAATTGAAGCAGTGAAGTTAAATTCATGGACCTATGCGTAAAATGATTATCTAAACATTAAACTGAATTAAGCTCCTGCGTTGTGCAATCGATTAATATTCTCGGTTCAAGTAGCTCAAAATTGTAAATTAACAATATAAACTAATAACAATAAAAACAACAAATAAACATTTTTATAAAATTATTATATAAAACCAAAAATTTAATCGCTTTTAACTATAAACTGTTTGAAACTCCTAAACTTCCAACCGCATCCCCATTTAACAATTATTTCCCTCGTGCATATGCGTAACGACATTTCCTGTCTCTCGGTTCATTATCTCTATGGCATACTTAGAAGAGAGAGACAGAGAGACTACAACGATCGGTATCGATCCGTAAAATCTGGTGGTTCTACGACGAGGTACGATGCATTGATCGAAACGCAGTACGCGGACGAGCCCAATAACCCAAACCCTTGGCTTTACATCATTACATACACGCGCACGCGCATATAATATATATGCTTGTACTTCCTCTCAAGGCCTCAACGCGTACTCCGGATTGTTAATTAACGCTGAATGATGCTTAGAACTCGTGACTGGTAATGGTAAGCGTGTAAGTGTTGGGTAGGATGTAAACTTGTGCATTCTATTTTATATTTTAGATTTTTATGTTATGTCAATGTTATGCTTGTGATAAATAAAAATCAATTGATTATTCAAATTAATTAAATTTGAATGTTAAAATTATTATAATTAGAATCAAGAAATCGATAATTCTGGGGGAAAAATAAAACTTGATAATTAATTTAATCGATTTAATTGAATTTATTTACTTGATAAATATGCATTAGAAGATAAAATTAAAAAAAAAAGGAGGAAAATTTAATTTATACGTAACAGTAAGCAGTAACACCATTAAAATGTACGGATATTAAACCGAGAAAATATAAGAAGAGAGAAAATATTGGTAGAATAGCGATGAGAATACCAGAGGGAATAAAAAA
This sequence comes from Leptomastidea abnormis, assembly GCA_030522805.1. Taxonomy (NCBI): domain Eukaryota; kingdom Metazoa; phylum Arthropoda; class Insecta; order Hymenoptera; family Encyrtidae; genus Leptomastidea; species Leptomastidea abnormis. Next base: position 45,261 of record JAPYZE010000242.1, read on the forward strand.
AAGAAGAAAAAAAAAAGATGACCGACAAGAACGTGATGCTCGAGGCACTGAGAGCGACTTATACTCGTGTAAAAGAAGATAAAAAAAGAGGCATCGAAAATCGAATTGTGCGTTAGTAAGTATTTTTACGTGACAAAGAAGAAAAAGTAGCATCGGAAAATGCCTTTCTGAATAAAATATGTCTTTCTAGAAATGTAGAAACGCGAGATAATGTATTATTAGAACGTATAAAAATAAAAAAAAAAGAGAAACCAAGACATACCATCACTATCAGCTTTAAAAAAAAAACTTTTCATTCTGTCGAAATAAGTTTTTTCTTTTTATCTTTTTCCTTTTTTCTCAATGCCAAAAAGAATCAAAATTAAAAGTTCGACAATAATTCCAATCGATATTTTATATATATATATATATATCCGCTTGTAAAGTTTACACAATTCCACAAGTTTATTTCATAAACTGTTCACAGATATTGCTTTCTTAACTTTAAATTTATGATTATAGATTATCTATACAGTCTTACCAATAAATAAATCAACTATAAATTAATAATAATAATAATCAAAATAACTTTATTTTCTAATCTCACATATATACGTCAAGAACAATAAAATCTATAATATTCCCTTTAATAACATCATTTTAACGAGAGACTCTATACTTTATACGTAACTAACCAACCAGCACATATACACACACACCTATACACATACATACACAGAGCCTAGTTTCACCATCATTGCCGGTAATCCCAGCTGGTGGACGTAGCATTCATTGGCCGTTAGGATAACGAGCGGAGGCTCTCGATTTACATCGTTGCCTAACCACCACCAGAGCCTTAGCAGCAGCAGCGCTTATCGCTTTCGACCTATAGCTCCAACATATATCTCTCTCTCTCTCTCTCTCTTCCTCTTCCTTTCTCTTCCTCTCTTTAGATCAGTTAATTGACGCTGAATGACAGGGAGGCAGTCGCGCGTTGACTAACGCCCTCAGGGGAACCTTGATCATCCGATGGCCGAGTAGCTTTTTCTCTCGTCGTCTATACCTTGTCGTCGACAACATCGTCGTTGGATCTATCTACCTTTCTCACTCTCTTTTGACGTTATCGCAACTTAATTAGTTTCTACTATACGTGATATATACTCTCTTTGGCTCGTTAAGAATTTAAGTCAATAATGAATATTTGACTGTTTTATCGTTAATATTAATGATAATAATTATTTTTGTATTTTCATTTATAAATTAATTATTTATTTTAATTTTAATCGTTTATTAAATGTAAACAAAAAAAAAATGTATTTTAATTCTGATTGTATTTAAGATAATTATAATATGATCAACGATAAAGATATAAAAGCAGGGAAAACAAAAAAATAAAAAAAAAGGTTTATCCCGGATTAATATCCGATAAAAGGCCTTTTCATTGTTCTACCTTTTATGGGTTGACACATGTTTACATCCGATCCTTTACATACAAGAAAAACTTTCTATTTTTTTTTATCCTTAAGTATACTACTACTTCTTCTTCTTCTTCTTCTTTTACGAACTCATTTTTCAAATACGAAAAGATAAACAAAGCATGAAGGTGGAGGTAGAAGGGAGATAAAGGTGCAACATTATTGTGATTAATGGATTAAACTCCCCTGTGTAGACACTTGTATAGTCGTGCAATGGTGTAACAAGACACTCGTCTCGATCATTTAATTATCTTCACTAGTGGAAAGTATGTGTATATATAAACCTGTTAGCTTGAAATTTTTTGGTTAAACAAGATTGAATCGTTTGTCCAAAAAAAAAAAAAAAAATTTTTCAATGATAAAAGGTAATAATTAATTGATTGTCTTTTTTTTCTTTCCCCACAACACAAATTCATTTGTCTTTATCAAATAAATATTGTGACAATCGTTCACTAGAAGATTTATTGAAGATAATTAAAGTCAGATATCCATATAATAAATGTCAAATCAGATTTAAAAGAGATATGACATTATGTTAAATCACATAAAGATATGGTATCCAATTGATTTAATAACATTAAGAGCTTTTTTTCTTTTCTATTCCAACTGAAAGTTTTGTAATTCATCATATCTTATGTGAAATAAAAATAAAATCTGTTCGAAAAAAAAATTGAAATCCCATAATATCACAGCTTAACTCAGTCTATTTCCCAGAAACACATTCACACTAAAAAAGGAGCTCTAAAAAAAAGAGTTACACCTCCTCTCCTTTTCTTTTCTCCCTTTAAATTTCGCACCAGAGCAGTGAAAAGCTCTAGCACAAGCGCCAAGAAACAAAGTCAGCCGAAAAACGTTAAATAAAAAAAAAAGAACCGACGAAGGTAGAGAAACGAGTAAAAAGCGTCGGCTGGCAAACTTGCGAATAAAAGTTTACAAGGTGGGAGGAAAAGGAGAAGAATAAGGAGAAGGAGGTAAGCTTGGTTACCTCTCGCCATTTAAGCTACCCTCCACTACCTCCTCCTCAGTCACCCTCTATATGTATATAAACATACAGTCCAAGGCATTCTTAAGGCCAGCCCGGGCGTCGTCGAGTTATAAAAGGCGACCTTAACTTCTCGCGGGGGCGCGTAGTATTGAAGCTTTCCGACGCTTCCTTCTACCAACCCTTTCCCTCCCTCCCTCACTACTTTTCTTTATACCCTACCTCTCTTTCATCTCTCACAAACTTTCTTCGCGCCACACAGTAGTTCTTGGTCCAGCAAGCTTGGCTACTCGGCTAACTAATCCTCTGTTGTGTGTGTGTATCTGTGTGTGTTTATATAGAAAGGGCCGTACTACCTAAAAGATACCATCCAATTTGTACAGGTAAATTTTGCCCTTTCGAAAAGTTTACCCTATACCCGCACACTGTGTTACATACTCTGTGTGTTTTCTCTTTGTATTTTCGTCACTGTTTGTTCGTCACCTTGAGCAATTAACGAATGAAAGCTATGTTTCTACGTGTTTACTCTTTTGTTCAGCAGATTAGTAAGCTTTTTGTGTATTTTTATAATTAGAGTGTTGATTTGTGTTGATGAGATATTTTGTTAATTTTTATATTTTATATTTTTTTTTTAGTTTTTTTGCACTTTGCTTCACAAAATAATTTGATTAATTTTGACCTAGTATTTTCTGGTTTAATATAGATTTTAAGTGTTAAATTAGATTGTATATTAAGGAAATGGATGTAAGAATTTTACTTACTTCTGTGTCCTTTTTCCACTACGAAGTCTTTGCGGAGTGTGACTTTTCTTCTTGCATTTGTCCTCGGCACTGAAAATACAATTATAAAATATATATTTTTTATTTTTTGTATAAGTATATTTTTTTCAGTTTGTAATATTGTTTTACAAATGTATTTTTTAATTAGTATACTCATATCTGACTTATAATGCTAATTACAGGTATTATAAAAAAAAAATATATATTATCTTGGTATAAAATATTTTATTTTAAAAATGTCAAGTTAAATTAACGTTTTAAATTAATTATAATAACAACCAAGATTTTAATTAAAATAAATAATATTCTATATTTTTTATAAAAAAAGAAATAAAGGCTTACAGTGAAATGTAATGAAAAATAAGCATTCTTCTTTTCTTTCAAAATTCTTCTTAATTATTTTCATGACTCTTTTCTATTTTTATCTATTTTTTTATTTTAAAAAATCTTTTATTTTTCTCTTTTATTTTAGAAATGAAGATTCTTTGTGCTATAAAAATCATTCATCTAAAAGTTTTTTTTTGTCCAAAGGTGGTGAAAAATATAAAATTTCACACAATTTTTTTCATGACTCTTGAACTAGCATAAATACATTCTTCAAAAAAAAATAATAATTGTCTTATAAAATATTTTAATATAATAATAAATCTACTTAAACACACTTCCGAACATTGAAAAAAAAAATTATTCTATCAAACACATCCACCCTTCAGTCAATAAATAATTTTTATCAAAGAATTGAAGATGTTACAATCTCCATTTACACACACAACATCGTTATAACGGTATAACAGCATTGACCGGAAAACTTGCTGCTTGCACTGGGATTGTTTACGTTTAATCATTGCCCTCCAGCTTTATTTTTAATTAGAGCTACATGCACACATACACGCTCTTTCCCTCTCTGTATCGGACATCCAAGATACACGTATATATATATATATATATACACGTGCATCGCGTATAGAACCAAGGCTGTGCAGTAAAATAAAGAGGAAAAGTCAACTACGAGGTCCCAGGTCAAATTACGGTTTGTTGGCGATTAAATGTTGTAATTCCCCACGACTTGACGGACGAAAAAGGAAAAAAAAATATATTGTACGCACGCGACTTGGAAAATAAATTGTAGTGGAGATACTTTTTCATAGTTGGCTGTATGTATTTTTCATTTTTTTTTTATGTGGGATGTAATGAATGTTACATGATCAATAAATTTATATCAGTGTTTTCAAGCTTGTATACACTTGTACAAGTTTCCAATTGTTATTATTTGAATTTCATAATTTTATATAGATTATTTTACAAATATCTCTAGTATGTTTTTAATTCATTACTTTATTTAGATAAATAATAATGTACTAAATTCAAAGATTGTGTAAATATTTATGATTATATTGGTTTACTTATATAAAAATAAAATGACACTTTTAACTTAATATACTGTACTTGACCTTTTTTGCATTGACGCAAATTAATTAATTAAATGCAATATTAAAATTATTTATTAATTATTTTATTCACTAGATTTTATTAAAAATTACTTCCACATAATAGAATTACATAAATCAATAAATTTCATTTAATTTGATATTTAGAGAAACACTTGTAAACTTCAATAGACTTATTCAATTAATTTCAAGATGAACAATTTTGATGTTAATTGTTTAAAGTTCTCTATAATGACTTCTCCTTAAACTTTGGTAAAATTATTTTTCAATTCACAATTCACTTTTAATTACAACAAAAAAGTATCAAAATTTTCCCAATAAAAATTAAATTAAATTTAATTTTAATTACACTAAAATTATTTCCATTAATTACAAAACTTAAATGCAAATATATACAGCTTTTAGTTTACATTTACCAAAACTAACGTTTACTAAATATTATTAATTTATCGTAATTTCAATTATACTCACATTTATACATTGACCTAACAATCAACTCTATTCTATAATTAAATAAATGACCATATATACTACTTACCCATATCGCAGTCGACGTCGTGTATAACTATTTTGATGCCTTCACCATCGGCCAGACTACCCTGACGTGCAAGCTCATGTTCGTCGACGCTTACCCTGGGCATAGCTTTCGGCACAGGTGCTGGCACGGGTCGTGATGGAGCTGGTGCTACGTTCGTTAGTGATCTTATTGCGTCGACATTCGGCCTGAAAATTACAAATTTATAATTGAATAATATTAAATTTTTATCAATAAATTTATTATTTATATATCATTTTATAAATTTATATGAAAAAATAAAGTTGAAAAATATATAAAACTCAGCTATTTTTTTATAACAAGTCACTCGATACACACCAGTAAAAATCGAACGATTTTACATTTTCTAGAGATGCGATAAAAATTGCCGCTGCTGCTGCTGCAGGGATAAAAAAGAATAACAGCTACGTTTTCACAAGCACGCGAGTATCGAAACGATAGTCGTAAAAATAATTCGGTATGGGTCATTGCAACTAACGGCCTCTTAGTGTTACTGGATCTGAGGTCGGTTTTTTTTTTTTTTTTTTTTTTTTTTTTTTTTTTTTTTTTTTATTCTGGTATATAAAATTTGAGAACTTTGACACTTGATGTTGATGAAAGAAAAGAAGATAACGTTAAGGATGGTTACGTTTTAACATTTTATGTAATGATATGTTATAGATTTTTTTTTTGTTATTTTATAAACTGAATGTTTGTTAAAAGTTAAATTACTTATCAGTTAATTTCACTCTACATTTAATTATTGAAAAAAAATATTTTTTTTTATTTTTAGTGTATTTAAACAACGCAAATATAGAGAAAGTTTTTGAATACAAATAGTAAAATTTACATAGCAAATGATAATCCTTTTAACGAATAGCTAAATTTATAAATTCGCGTAGTGGATAACGAGTGGTCAGTACGTGTTTTAGCAAACTCCTATATATATATGTGAATCAGCGAAAATTTTCAGTTTGTCTGCAAACACGTGTTTCGAAAACTTTGTAATTTATTCAATTTAATGGAAAAGTAACATACGTTTGTGATTTGTTGTTTAAGAGCATATGTATATATGAAGGATCACTCAGTCATACGAACAAAGAGATCAAACAATAAAGGAAAACTTTAGTAAACACGATGTTTCAAAATTTAGTTTATATTCTAGTTATCAAACTTATAATTTAATTATAAAATAATTTATAAGTGACGTTTAATTCAAATTAAATAATGTTATAATTCTATCCTTTTTTTTTTAAACTAAAGAAAAACATATGAACACACACTCATCATAACGTCGTTATAGTCACTGAGCTGGCATAAAAGCATGACAAAATTGCAGTTGTACAATTCGTAAAAGAGCATGAATATCACAAGCCCACTAGTTGTACGTGTATGTATGTATTTCACGACTAAAACTTTCTCAAGACGAATAGCACACGCTTGAGAAAAACGTTCAAAGTCATTTTCCAGATTTTCCTTATATATATACCCCTCTCTTTCTTTCTTCTTGTACAACTTGGAAGCTAGCCAGTTTTTTTTCTCTCTCTCTCTCTCTCTCTCTCTCTTTCTTCTCTCTTTTTAAAGCAACTCTTCTTTTCCAACGTTACCTACAATTCACTGACTTGGATATAAATTTTCCAGGTCAGGTATGTGATTTTTTCTTTCATTCTAGTGGAAATTTAAAGTCTAAGCTCTATACTCCCTAAATCAAGAAGCGTAAAGTAAAAAAAAAAAAATAAAGAACGTAAAGTCGTATAAAAAAAAAGGGAATCCTTTTGTTCTCGCACATAACACTTCGCACTTCATTTCAAGAGCATTAACTTTTATTACTCCTCGCTTAGTCTAATTAACCAATTTGAATGCAGTATCGAATGAAAAAAAAAAAAAAAAAAGAATAAAAGAGACGAATAATCAACCGATTAAGAAAACAAGTACTTTTTGAAACTTAACGAGTTTACTAGGATATATATAATAAAAAAATAAAGAATAATACCGGCCTTGTCGGTTATTCGAATTGCCCGCGGGAGGTTGAGGACGAGGACGAGCGCGCAGAAGAAGAAGAAGAAGAGAAGGACGATTCGTCGTTTTATCTCTCGTGAGTTTGCGCAAAAGCTATAGTCTCCAACACGTATATACAATATAATACGGTGTATGGTATACGTATGCCTGGGATCGTTTGATGTGCTCGAGCGCTTTAATTGGAGTGCAATCTCGTGTAATGGCTCGACCTGCTATTTACGAATCTCTCACAGTTTCGAGCTGCCACCATCCTCCTACTACTACTACTATTTTACTCTTTCCAGCTCACCCACTTTTCGCGCCTCGTTTTCTCTTGCTATATAGCGTGATTTTTACTTGTCAGCGTTTATGTATATATGACTTGGCAGACTTGATGCGCTGCATAAATAAATCCTGTCATTTACATAACGAGCTTCGTGGATTAGTTGGAAGGTAAGGAAAGGAAAATTTAAACGTGAGGTACAGGCTTAGTCTTAAGGTAAATTGAACGAGCGAATTTTGTCGCTATAGTCGAGTTGAGTTATTTGGTTTAAATTTTAGTTGAATTTATAAAATTATAAATTTTGTATATTTTATTTTTGATTAATTAAATATTTATTTACTCAAATAGTTTGTAAATGAGTTAATAAAGTTAAGTTGTTTATGAGTGATTCAATTTTGCTAGTAAATAAAACGTTAAAAAAAGGCTTTTTTTAAAAGTAGCTATAATTTTTTTAGTATTCAAATGAAAAAATAAGTAGTATAAAAATATCCGATCGATGAGGAGTAAAAAAATAAAAAAAATAAGGAAAAGAGTCCTGGTTATGACGTTCGATTTCTCTCGTGTTCCCTTCTAATAAGAGATAGATAGTAAAGAGAGATTGCACTCGATTCCCTCGGCCTCTTTCTCCTTTCAATAGCAAACATAAAGCCGATGATATAGGAAATGGAAAAATTAAATTTTTTTTTTTATATCCATTGAAAACTTACGCCATATAAATTAAATTTTTAATAGACTGAAATGATTTAAATATATCTATATTTCTCGATAAATAATTATTAAGCTTTGTAAAATAAAAATTTGAAATTTAATTTTAAATAATATTTTCTTTCAATTTCAATATTGATAAAAAAAAATAACCACGATTTCAAAAATACGAATCAGAAAATATGCAACCTTGTATTCCTTTATATTAACACCAAAAAAAAAAAAGAAGTCACCAAACTACTACCTTCAAAATTCAATTCAAGTTTTCACCATTCGGTCGAGTAAATTCGTACGATCGGAAAAAGCTCAAGCACCAACACCAATTTTCCTCCCTTCTTCCCTTCACCTTTTCTGACATGTCACATAAACATCTGCTCCCGCAATTCGATGTTCTGTACACCATCTCCCCCCCTCCCCCCTGTTATCCACAACGTTATTTGTACGAGCTACCTTCGCGTGTGCGTATCAATTCTGGAAACGACCACATACGTATATATATATGTATATATACATAGTCAGTCTTGCTTCAAAGCTCACGCGTACTATACCTGTTGCAAGGTAGGATCGATCGTTGGGCTCTCTCCCTCTCTTGTATTTACAAATAATAACTCTATCGACGATAGAGTGAGAGAGAGATATATATGTATGTCTTTGCGTGTATACATATACGTTAATCGACCGATATTGCGTATGTGCTTGCAGAGAGCTTGCAAATAAAATTTCTGTGATGACCGGAAAAAAACAATAATTAAGACTTGAAAATTTTTTTCAGCTGTGTTAAGCTAACTGAAATGGCAAACGGATATTAAAGCTGAGATATATAAGCACTGCTACGAGTTCGTAAAGATTTATTTCCGTTGTTTTACTCGTTTGTCGTGATTTTTTTTTTTTTTTTTTGCAAGGTATTTTTTTTTTAATTAGTAATTACTCTTAGGTATACATATTGACTATCCAGAAATACGTAAATGTGGAGGCGGAATAGATAGATGATAGAAGAGCATAGGCGTAAAGTCAATCTAGTCAACGTATTTCGAAATAGCCAGTGTGAGCTATTAGGTTCTATGATGATGATGATGGGATGAACCTCGATTTGTCAAATTACCACACATAGTGAAATTTGAGATATGAATTTACGTCAGCATCGCGTATATTATACATGAAGAAAAGCTCGGAACGTAATAAATAAAGGTTGCAAGTAGATAATGATTTTATTAATTTATATACAAACAAATAATCTTTTTAACGCATTAATTTTTTTTATTCATTGAGTAAACAGATGTACACATACGATAAAACAAAACTTGAAAGATAGAAAAAAAAAAGAAAAGAAGAAGGAATTAATTATGTATCCAGTGCACGTGTCGTATCCGCGACAAGTCTGTTTGTGAGACACTCGACGTCACACCGCTCTTTTCTCTGCTTTCTTTTCTTTCTTTCTTTCTACCTTTCTCCTCTGACTGGAGTTTTCTTTGCTTGACCTTGCGCTCATTTGGTCTCTCAGCTCTTGAATAGTTGACGTTGGTTTTCTTTTTTATTTATTTATTTCTTCTTTTATTATTTTTTTTTTCGTATTGCCTAACGAAGTAACCTACTGTTACTAATGACTTATTGAATTTATTTGATTAGCCAGTAATAACTTTTCTTTTTAGAGAGGAAATAAGTTTATCTTCGAAACCGGAACTTACATAAAAAAAATATGAAAAAGAGAGAAAAAGAACACTTATCTAAAAATACGAATGTCGTTGATGTCTCTCGATGATATTCGCTACGAAAAAAAAACCTCATAATTGGGTCCCTCTAGATTATACGACTGTATATATAAGCTTGCATCGACGACACAGTCAAGCTTAACAAGTTCGCGATCAATAGTACCTTTTTTTTCTTCTGTCGTTTCTTTTTTCAGATTTTTACGGAAATCATCTTCTCTCGGGTTATTTTTTTTTTATTGTGGAAAATAAGTGAATCCTTAATTTAAGAATATCAAAGCTTTCAAAGATAACAGCGTAATAAGATAAATAAATAATAGATACTGATGATAATTATTATTAGCTCAATTTATTAATAAAATCTACGACGATTCAACAGCAACATCAATTATTCATCTCCAATCTTTATTTTCTACAACTTTATTTATTCTGACGTAATATCATTCATTTATAAATAAATTATCTCTAATGATACTTACAGTATGGAACCGCGTCGCTTGTTGCGCAAGCCTTCATCTGGCATAACATCGGACGCTGGTGGTACAACTGTATCGAGATTTATCATTTTCTCATCATCAGCTGTACCCTTAAGATCATAAGGTAAGACTGGCTTATTGGCCCGGAAAGAAGGCCGTCGTGCCGCCGCAGCCGCTTGTCGTTCAGCTTCGCTTGGCTCACGGCTACCTGTGATATGACGTACGTATACATATCTATTTTTATTTCGGATTTTTTTTTATGAAATTGTGAAAATTACTTTTTATTCTAGGTTATATTTAAAATATTTATATTATAATTTGGTATGAAGAGATAATATTTTTAAAAGAAAAAAAAATAATCATTAGGAAAATTAAAAATACCGTCTGACTAAACTCGGTTTTATCTACTTGAGAATTCTTAAATCCTTAATTTATTTGACTTTTTTTTAATTTCAATTATAATAATTATTTTTTCTTCAAATGTCGATTATCTTCAGTTTTAATTAAATCTGACGTATATTTTATGAATTTTCTTAATGAAAAGATTCACATTTGCATATCTCATTAACACCTTATAAAAAAAAAAGAAATATTATTTAAATCCAGAAATTAATTTATTCTCTGTTAATATCATTTTAATATCAAATACCCAAATAACAATTTTCATTTCAAACTTTGAATCATTATACACTTTGAAACCTCAAGAAAAAAAAAATCAATAGTACATTCGATCCGATAGTAGTAAAGTAGTTCAAAACGCGAACAAGAAATCAAGCCATTGAACTATCAATTTTCATCGAGAAACCCTTACACTCTACTACCATTGGTCGAGATTTCCACAAGTCGAAGCGACTCAATTACGAGTTCAAGCTCGAAGCAAACCGAGAACTGGATAATTAGATGGTGTGCTTGCGCCCACCTTTTCACATGTTAAAAGGGGGAGGGAAGAACGTGTGCACCAAACTTTGTGGTGTGTACAACTCGTGCAAGCTCACATCGCAACACCCATATTCCAAGGCCGCACTACCCGCTGTTGTTTGGAAACCGAGGCTAAGGGTTCAAAAGTGGATATAGGGGCTAGATGCACGAGTTACACTACCTATCGGCTCAGCAAAGAGCTTAATCGATCCTTAAACTTTAACGTACAAGAATTGACTTAGGTGTGCACATATAGACATATAGATCGTTTCTCATTGAGCTTACTTTGCAGAGTTCATATAGTACTCGCTACCGATTCCAAAACGTTCCAGACTAATTGAAATCCAAATGACTTTCACCGCCTACATTGTCTTTTAGGCAAAACAATAGTAGCCTCTCAGCATCTCATGTTTACTTGATCGATAGACATATATATATTTACCTTGTGCTGAAATTGAAGCCCGATGCTGTGGTGCGACTAAAGCTGCTAGACTTGCTGCTCCGCCGGACGAGTAGACGTCGTAAGTCGAAGCTCGTCTTGCAAGCTGGACGGGAGGCCCGAGACTTGGTTCGGGTGGGCCTGGATGACCCATACCCGCGAGGGCTGCGCTTTTAATCTCGTCGTCGTACGAGTGCTGGCGCGCCACTCGGGATTTGCGACGACCCGAGCTTGCAGCTGCTGCTCGACGTGAACGCTCTGAATCGTTACCGTTTTCTTGATCTGTGGAAAAAATTTAGTTTGAGATTTAGTGTTTTTTTTGGATATTGGGATTTTTAGTGGATGTGCTTTTGTGGTATTATGGAAAAGCGATAAAAAATCAAGGGTTTTTTATTCATGTTTGTTATTAAAATGTGAGAATAATAATTTTTTGCTGGAAGTCATGAATAAATATATGCGTAGATTAATTTTTGTTCGTAATTAATTAAAGAGGAATATGGATTATTGAATGAAAAAAAAAGTGAAAAAAGAAATGATATAATGGATAAATCCTTCATACGTGAAAGCTTTCGACGATCGCGTTTTAATTAAAAGATAGCATTTGTTAATCAGCGAGGTTTTATTGGATAACATTTTTTCAATGGAAATGAAAATCATTCGATATTCAGTATTATGAATATTTTTTAAAGTATTATTTAAAAAAGTAGTTTTATTTTTAATATACAAGATTATTTATTTTGTTTATTTTATGAATATGTTATAGACAGCGTCTCTTAGCGTTTTAATAAATATAAAAATTTATGAATTTGTATTTGTGCAAAAGTAATTTTAACTTGCAAATAAAATATTTAAAAGCAATGAAAATATCAATCAAAAGTAGCAATATTATATTTGTTAAAACTCTATGAACTGTAAAATTTGTCGATACACCAAATTTAATTTAACTGGGCGATATTTTGTAATCACTTTTAAGCTTTTAAACTTTATTTTGTTGTGTATTTATTTTATTTATGATCAATATTTAAAATGTTTAAAATACTGTAAAGCGAAAGTAAATCTCTTATTAACCTTGCTATTACGTAAAAATTTACGTAGTATAACATAGATTTATTTTCCTTTCATAATTTAACGTTACATAAAACGAGAGAAATTAAATGAGCAAAATATGGTGAAATCATATTTTTTTCCCTCTAATAATAAAAAAAGAAACGAGAAGCTTACGAGGTAGTCGATAAATGGAACGAAGAGAATCACGTAGCATAACGATTTCCAGCTGTATTTTCCAATCGAGTGTCGATTTCAATCGACCCTGCAAGCTTTAGAGTCGCAAATTTTCTTTAATAAACTGAATCCGCTCGAGCGCGTCCGACAAATACGTCGACGAAAAGAAAAATAAATAAAAAAAAAAAATTCGTATTCCAATGTTAAAAAAGAGAGAAAAATAAAGAAAGAGATTGAAGCATCGAAAAAAATTAAAGCCAAGCTTTATTGATGCAAAGTGCAGTACTGCGGACGAGGAGAGTTGAGTTACGGGGTATAGTATACGCTTCGGATGCAAATTTTGTTGCGCGCAGCTTGGTGGGAGAGTTTTCGATCGATGTAAGAGTAAAACGTCGTTGGAGCAAAAAATTGTCTGCTGTTAAAGTGACGCTTGGATTGTTTATTGGTGAATTGAGGTGTCACTCGCTGTTTTCTATGCTTCAATATAAAAGCTTTATCGTAGAAAATTAATGAAGTGTAAATTGCGTTTGGAGAAAAAAAAAATTATTTCTTTTTATTGTTATATAAACAAGTGAATTTTTTTAAAAATGATTGTTAATTAAATTTTCAATCGTTTACGTCTTAACGAGATAATAATCACGTGTATATAACTCGTTTCGTATCTGATATATACGGACTAAATTATACTAAGTAGCATCTCCATAAATCAAGTTACATGCATGACTAATTGCTGATCGATAATCGGAACATATTAACTCCATTATCGGCCTAATAGCTTAGTAGATACGCGATATATCGTTAAAGTTTATAAAAAAAAAAACGTTAACTACGTTTCTTGGTAAATCCGTATTAAAATAGTAATATAATTCAAGAAAATATCCAGCAATTATTTTAAACCGAATAAACGAGAATTTTTTTTTGTTCAAAGTATATGAAATCTGATATTCAGTTGGACATTTTACTAGTAAAAACCAAGAGACATAGAGTATCGTTTTCCAATAGAATTTATATATATATTCGTGTGGCGTTAAAACCAAGTTCGCTCGAAATTGTTCTTTACGGATAGTCGTATAAAGTCGGTTAGTCTATAAAACTGTTGGTTTTTACTGGCTTAGATCGACGCCTAGCAAAGTTAAGCAGTGAACAAATTTAATACCCTTGTCAATTTTTTTAAATTTATTATAAATGTATCTCACATAAAAAAAGAAAAAAGCGAAGCAATTGAATTTTAAAATTTAATTTGTGCAAGTCGAGCTTTTTTTAAAAAAAAAAAATTCAATAAAACAAAACATATGTACTAACCCGCATGAGCAGACGATTTAGAAGTTCGTTGCGGACTAGAAGTACGCTGTCTGTCTCTGGATGATTGTTCCTGTTGATGTCGTTCAGGCGAGCCACTCCTCGATTTGCTACGCCATTCCCATTCCTCGCCAGTTCTGGTACGTTCTCCTGCAACCTTTCGAAACTGCGAACGTTACGAAGAGACGGGTATTAGGGCTTCACACACAGAACACAGAGCGGATTTTTTTTTTCTTTTGTGTGTATGTGTGTGAGGTGAATATTGTTGACACAAATGCTTATAGGGTAGACAATAACAATGGCGATGCAGTCGATGAATCTGTTTTATCTTGGAGGAGGAGGAATACAAGCCAGGGTTAACATAACGTGCCATCCTGAGTCAATCACAGTTATGTATACGGCATGATGGTTGATTGAGCAAAACGTTGGTTGAGCCTGTGAGATTCTTGGGTTTTTTTATGTTTCTTATTTTGATCGCATTCTCTCATTATGTGGATATCGCTTTTGTGTGTATTTTATGGAACTATGTGTCTCAAGCCAGATAATCTCGTATAAATAGTTTTATTTTTAGTTGAAAATTCATTTCTGAAAAGTTAATTTTTTTTTACAACAAAACTGAAATTTCAACTTTTTTACAGACTTTTCATCAGGTGGTTTGGAAAGTGCCCTTTTCAGGGTAGTAGAAAATTAATAATCCACTTTACGTAGGAATATGAGAGAGCGAGAGAGAAAGAGAAAGAGCTTTAATAATGAATTCTTGGCTGAGAGAAACTTAGCTCCATAAAATATTAGATGGAAATACATGGTTAAGCTATCTATGCTTTAGTACTTCAATTTGTATCTTTTTATTTTTATTTTTTTTGTCTGTTCGTTACAAATGATACATCGTATATTTTTGTATGTAGCAACGATTCGTGTACAAAGTTTTTAAAACTTGATTAAAAAGTGTAAAACGCTTGGGGTATAAGGTTTAAAACTTAATTTTATACACATTTATACGATGTTAAACTTTGGTATCTTCAATTTCTCGAATAACACGGATTTTAGTGAAGTTCTTCTGTATCATTGAAAATCATGTTATTTGAGTAACTAAAAGTTATATGGATGTATTATTTATAGGACAAGGTACAATTATTATTGTAATATATTAATTTTTGATTGTACAACAATTTAGTAGTTGTTATAAATCAAATTAAATGAAAATATATGAAAATAAAAATGTATACATTGAAACATTGTATTATTTGAAGGTTGATTGTATACAATGCACAATATTGAAGGACTGATTGTTACAATTTTGTGTTGTAATATATGAGTTTACATTAAGCATAATTAAATCAACTTTTACATGTGTTGTTTTAAATTTTTTTTTGTTTTTTTTTGTATACACAATATAAATAGCGGCAACAATATAATCACAACATCAATTTTGGAGGATATTCTTAGATTAACATGTGAGCGCAAAATTATGAAAATAATTGTGTTTATATTTACATGAATAGAGGCAATTTCCTGACCAGCTTTATATGTTATTAAATGCGTAAAATAATATGATATATACTTCATCATCACGAAGGTAATCTTAATAACGTAACATATCGTAATTTACATTAAAATCTTATTTTCTTGATTAAAATTTTTCTAAAATATTTTTATAAATATAAGTTTTGAAATATATTAAAATTTCTTAGATTGAAACATGTTCTGAATAATAAAACAGGAATTTAATAGCATCTTCATAAATCTTTATAACAAGAATTCAAACCCAAGTAATTTCACCTCACAAAAAAAAAACCACCTTAATTCCTAAAAACAAAAAAAAAGGTCGGAAAACAAAAGAACTAGTGCATCCACGTTAAAACAAGCCTTAAAGCCAGAAATAACAGTCGCACGAGAGAATTCAAAAAAGAAATTTCAAAGTCGCTCGAGTGAAACAAAAAAAAAGCTTCAAATAGCAGACTAACAACGCGACTATAAGCTACACCAGAGTGTATATAGCAGCTCTAAAAAAGAAAAAGAAAAAATTACGGTGCAATATCTGGTGCTCGCAGGCGTGCTTGTTCCGATAAACTCTCCACGCGCATATATTCTTCGACTAAGAACTAGCGTACCACCAGCAGAAAAGCAAAAATTTCCCCCCATTCTTTTTCTTCGTCGTATCGCACCGCTTGTTTACGATTGTGTTGTCTTTAACGATGACGTAAATTGTACAGTCATGGCATGTATATAAACAGTATGAGAATAACTAAGGATTATCTGGAAGTTAAACTTTGAAAATTTTTCAGTGGTTCTTTAAAAATAAAATTCTATTCGGGATTTTGGAGAATGGATTTAAACGTAGTAACGGGGGGGGGGGGAGTATGCAAGTGATTTAGGTGAGATCAGACAGGATCACCGATAAGTCGAGATTTGTTTTTATCCAGTTTATTTTTTTTTTATTTTTCAATTTAATGTGCTTTACGTAAAACTGTGATACTATTTTTCACCGTTTGACATTTTTATTTTCTTTTCCTCTAAATTTGCAAACTATATTTTTAAAACATTTTTCAAATTAAAAAAAATCATCGTTTTCAATTTCAGAGCTTTTTCCATATCGCACATCAAAACAACCTTTCCTGATACAAATTCACCAATTACCCGACACAATAGCCCGTAAAAAAGCAAACTCACAAAAAAAAAAATATGAGAAAACGAGCAGTGGTATAATTGCCTTTAACATCAGAGTCTGTCAGAGCACAGTAAAAAACGCGCAAGCTCGCACGTATACATACATACGCGTGATTCCGCGCTTAAACTCCATTTAGCGATGCATAATTTATAGAAAGAGAAAGAGAGATAGTCATGAAATGGAGCCCCACCATCAGGTAGAAGCAATTCGCACTAGAGCTCGTTAAAAATGAATCCAACCATTTTCGGTGGTGAGATATTATATATAGTATAAGTGGGATAGAAGAACATTTGTTATACGTGTATGTAGTAAAGAGACAAGCTTGCGAGCTTGATGATATTCTCTGTATGCTTTTAATAGCGAAACTATGAGAAGTAAAAATGTGGAAATGATGTGGACGTGTTATGGTGTATACGTGTTGAGAATGTCTTTTTATAAGAGACGTTTTTATAGTGGAGATCTTTTAAAATTATTTTATAAAGCTTTTTTATGAAAGAGAGATAGGTAAGAATATGTTTAAGGAATTTTTAATTAATAATATTTTATTAAATTGAAATTATTAAAATACCTAAGAGATGATGAAGTATATGATTTAAATAAAATTTTTCATTTTATGAGTCTAATAAAAATTCTTATTTCTGTTCACATATAATAGTTAATGTCTAAAATTTGTATAAAATAATTCTCAATTTTAATTATTTCTTTAAAAATGGCTATAAGATTATTTATTATACTATTGTATTTTCATACAAATATGTATATAATGTAATTGTGTTTTATATCAATTTACAATAAATAATGGAAAAAAACAATAAATCGTTGAATTATTTAAATTCCATTAATCATCAAAAGCTTTTAATTTGCAAACTATTATAAAAAAAAAAAAACAAAAAGACTTACATAAATAATTCAACGATCAAATTGTTTTTATTCAATCGATACAGTAGTAATATTTACATATTAACAGCACACATAGGTATATATATTTTTCGATAAAACATAAAACACAGCGACGTGAATATAAATGAATCAATATCGTATTTAAGCACACAGAAATATTAAAGCAAATCCACACTCGAATATAAATTATTATTATTTTTTCTTCTTAAATCGTATAAAATACTTATACTAAATCGAGTGAAAGCTCTTTTCACAGTCTTTATAAAACGACAAACGCTCAAAGAAATTTTGTCACAAAGTCTTAAGTTTATTTAGACACATAAAGTGAAAAGCGAACATTGAAACAAGTAAAACATAAATTGCTTTTGCAAAAGAGAGACGAGAAAAGCTCTATGGCAATTTAGATCTTTCTCCCGCAATCTTAATTCTCTCTCTTTCTCTCTTTGCAAAGTGTTGATTTACTCGCGCGTACTTTAGTTATATTATCAAAAATAGCAGTTTATACACGTGTGTATATACATACATATATTGATGAATATAAACTGGTAAAGAAGAGAATATTGCGTAGAGAGAAATATATTCTCTCTCTCTCTCTGTATATTATACGAATGAAAAAGGGAGAGGTTAACGGGCAAGCAGAGAGTCAAAATTTTACTTGTTTGCTATGAGAGTTTGGGCATTTACAATTTAACGAGCGCGTGTTTTCATGCTTTCTTGCTTTAGTTCGTTATATTATGCGAATTTATACATATATACGCTATCCCGTTTTCACGGAAAATCCTTTATAACGTTGCTTAAATTGAGTTTTAATTTATTGTTCTTGTGTATTTGTTGCGCGTTATGCGTTTTTGTATTATTGCAGTGTGCATAAACGTTTATAATGCCAAATGTTAAAGCTCAGGATTAATTTTTTTTGAAACAGACTTAAATAGAATGTATATAATTTTGTCAATTATTATTCAATTTTACCGAGCTTTCAAAATGAGCATATATAAGCTCTACAACTTAAGTATACTATTTGGATCACTAAAAAAAATTAATTTAGTAAAAACCAGTTAAGTATAATTTTTGTACATAAATTTACAGAATTTGATACACAAATATTATCTGCTCATCAAACTAATTTACATTAAAAATATTCCTGCCATAAAAAGGTATATCAAAAGCTTGTGTATGAAAAACAATCAAATTTCAACTTTTATAATTTCACTCACCTTCTCCAGATCCTTGAGACTGGCAGGTGAAACATCCGAGTGACGTCTTAGATCTGGACTACGTGGTGGTACCAAACCAGCTCCTAAGGCGCCAACCTGGCCACCTGCCTGAGATCCGAGACGAGCGTCGCTGTGTCGCCTCACGAGACCCTCGGGCATCGGCACTTCAAGAGAACCTTCCGTCATGTCGGCAATTGTTGGCTGATCGCGGGGCGCCAGTTTGCGTCGACATACGCTGCAGCACCATTTTTGCTGTAACACAAAATTCATAAATGTTGTTTTGTCATGATTTATTATTGGCATTTGTATTTTTAGATTTTGAAATTTTAAAATTGAAGTAATGAAAAATAAAATTCATGTAATGGGTATGACGAAACTTGGAGTTTCAGTAGAACAAGTCACGATTGGGTCAGACGCACAAAAAACGAAGTTTAAATAAAAAAAATTGTAAATTTTTTTTGTAACTGCTGAGTGGTTTTGCCTTACTCATAACTGATGTATTGATCAAGAAAGCATTAAATATAAAATTTTTAATCAAGTAATAATATAAAATTTAATATTTCTCGTGTCGTTTTTGCAATGTCAGGTCTACAAAAACGAAAGACCTTTCTTTTAAAAATTATCTTTTTTTTTCTATAGTGAATTATCAAAGACTCTTTTTATAAAGCTTTACTTATAAAAAAATATATAATTAGATTACGGTATTCTTTTTAGGTTTTTTTTTTTTTTTTATAAATTCTTATCAAAAGCGAGTCTGAAACAAAAAATTTTGTTATAAAGAATGACATTAGCATATTTGAATTTTTACTTCAGTCATACGCAATGAATCAAGGGTAACCAGTATTAGTCACGCATGACTACGCACTTGTTCAATTATGTTAATTGACTAATAAAAAAAGGTAAATTTATTCAACGAAGCATAAAATTAGCAATCGATGTCTCGAAATTGGCTGTATAATTTTATTTTTATGAAAACATTGCATTAAAAAAAAATCAAAAAGTTATTCACTAAACACCAAGTACTTTTGACAGTACAAAAAAAGAAAAAAAAGAAAAAGGAAACAAACAAAACTACTTAGATTATACTAAAATTAAGCCAACTCGTAAATCTTCAACTTTCACTTCAACACACCAGGCTTTTTCGCTTTTCCGGTAGCGTAGCTTTACGTTACCTTTCCCTTTTGCCCGACTTTCCAAGAGCGCGCGTAGACCTGCTGCCACCCAGCTAATTTATTTGCATGTCGCTGTGTAATTCTCAACGCGCCCCAGCTTACATTCAACTTGCGTGCTTTTCCTCTCTCTCTCTCACCCAACCTTTTCATTTTTTTTTCTTACGCTATCGTATCCGGCAACACTCGTTTTCTTCTTATCCGCCAGAGAAACTGAAGCCATTAGTCAAGCGAGAAGAAGCAAGAATTTTTTTCTTCTTTTGGTAAATTCTTATGGAATTTTAAAGGCTATGGCGAGCTTTGTAAGACTTTGTTCTGAGTGTTAATCCCAGTTGAGAGTAAGCGAAAACTTAAATTTATGTGGGTAATATTGTATTAAAATACGAGTGATGGTAAAGAACGTTTTATTTCAATTATCCAATATATCTGTTTTGATTGACATTGTATTGTCAATAATAATTGTTTATGATATGAAATTACGTATTTTTACAATTTCGGAATGTTAGATTTAATAAAATATAGATATGAAAATAAAACTGCTGAAAATTGATTTTATGTCAAAAGAAGACGGATAAAAACATTCTTGGATATCTTGTATACTCTAGAAAATACATATACTGAAATTGACAAGAGACACGAAAATTTCATCATCAAAAATGCGACTCGCATTTCGTATTTCTCTAAAATTTTTGCTCTTTTTTCACATGATAAACACGTTGATTTGTCATTCGTATAAAAAGAAAACTTGACTCGAAAAACTCGACATTGTATTATCTATATGAAAGATGTATAAGGTCACCAAAACATTTCTTAATTATAATCCAATTAAAAATTAATTTTTAACAAAATAAAAAATTTATTCATCTATTGTAATCTATTTTAAAAATTGTCATCAATCCCTGAATTTATTCTTTCCATACATCAAAATTCGATTTTTCAATTTTAAAAATTTTCAAAAACTCAGTCACGATCCTGACTTTTATAAAATCAAAGTTTGTAAAAGCACATCTTTTCACTGTCCATTTTTACAGTTGAAAGCTCAACTCTAAGCTTGCACATCCCCCCAGGCAACTACAGTCCCAAGTCTGGTGATGCTTACTGTACAATGTTAAAATAGAACGAAAAAAAGTGGTCCACACACCACCACCACCAGTAGTACAGCACGTGCAATGTTAAAAATGTTTGTCCGACTGTCGTTATATGTACCTCGTATTTGCATTACCAGTACAACCAACCACTTTTTCCATGCCCCAGGCTCTTGCTACGTTCTGAGCAACTCTGTAGAGTAGATGTTGGTTCTGATAAAAGCTGATTCTTTACTTCTTTTCTTGATGTTATTCCGGAAGTGAAATTTGCCGTAATGTGAAATTAATTTTGTACGATCGTTGTTGCGACTTGTGGGATTTTACGAAGAAAATTACTTTTACAGTTTGTCTCGTTGAAAATGACAATTTTATTTTTAAAAAGTTTGTTAAAATAAATTAAGTGGATATGTATCAAACAATACTTTATGAAACTTTATATTTTCATTAAAAAATATTATAACAAAATAATTTACAAAATAGTAATAGAGTTTTATTTAACTCTTGCACGTGGAAGAAATGATAAGATATTTCTCTACGTTTCTCTTGCGAATCAGAAAAATAATTGAAAAAAAAAAATCGTACAATTTTACTTGTCTCACGAAAGCTTTCTTTCTGTATTTATATTCGTTGTCCAATTAACGAAAGACTTTTACGCAACTGTTTTACGCCAAGCAAAAAAAAAAAAAACTCTTTTTGTTTTGCATGTAAAAAAAAGAAAAGAAAAATATTTGCTCGTTATAAAAGGTAACCAAGTTATTAACTGGAAAATATAAAATATTCCTGTGTCAAGGTGTAATTTTATTAAGCAAAATATAAAAAAAAAAAAATAAATAAAGACAAGAAAGAAAAAAATATATATACTTGGTTTTTACCTTTTCTGAGAAAAAAACTAGTTATATTTCTTTAAACATGGCTCGACGCGTTTCACTATATACGCTTTGGTAATTCTCTCACCTCAAAAACGTTACACAAAACGAAAAACAACACACGACAAACAGAAACACGCATACATAGATTTTGTAAGTATGTTAGTAATAAACGTTTAATTAAATGCGCTTCTAAAGTTTAAAGTTTCCTCATTAACATCAAGTTTACTTTGCTTGAATGTTTTAGCTTTTTAGAAAAGTCCTACTGAATCAAATTTCACTTCATTATAGATCTCAAAATTGTAACTACATATACCTATAGATCTTATTAATTACACCAATGTAACAAATACAAATTATACCTTAAAAAAATATGATGTAAATTAAAGTTTTTCTTACATTTTCAAAATTCAAACGATTAACCAACTTTGTCAAAAAAAAAACAACAACTTTTCTAATAGTATTGTAATCCATTGAAAAAGCACACGAAGTAACAAAAGTATATATATAAAAGTGTAAAAGTGAGAAAATCCACAGGCGTGTAATATTACGCTCGTAACGTAAAAGCGAGAAAATTACTACTACAACTACAAGAACAGAGACAAAGAACCATGAAAAAGCTTTACTTACCGGATCGTCAGAGTCGTTAGTTGTGGAATAGGAAGCACAGTCTTCACAGACCTTACGTTGACACTCGTAACACGTTCGCGAAAAGTCCTCCGGCTTAATGGATTTTATGCATACCCTACAAGCAGCTGCACGATTCGTCACCTTTTCTTGCTCTGTTTTTCTGTAAGGACAAAACAAAAATTGAAATTTTAATAAATATTTAATAATTTTTTTTTATTTTAATATTATTTTGAAGGGAAAAGGTATGTATTGACAATGATAAGTTTGTGTTTTATGTGAAAGTCAAACATAAAGATTTATCCATGCTTTTATATATATATATATACAAGAAAACAACAGTCGAAGTTTAAACTACATCCGAAGATACAATATTCTCTCTCTCCTTGTTAGTGAAGTTTCTTCTGTTTGTGTAGCTTGTTTTCTTGAGTTTCAAGATATATATCCTTTTCAAAGCTTACCCGCGTCACAGTTTCATTTGAATTTTTAAATATAAAAAAACTTGCGATCTTCTATTACAAAGTTTTTTTTTTTAGAAAACTTATCAGATTGTTACGAGAAAAAAATCTTGAGATTTTGTTTATAAAAAAGTAGCGAGGAGAAAAAATATATATTTTTCAAAATACGAAATTCAGATTTTGTAAAAATAGAAAAAAAAAAGATTGTATAAATTTAAAAATATAAATCTTAAGGTCATATTTCAAAATGACACACACAAAAAAAAGAAAAGATTGGTACAAAATCGGATAAATGCTAGTTGGAATCAAGTATATCATAGGTTTTATAAAGCAATTGGAATTTTTCAACAAAAGTTCCATCTTCAAATGGTCGATTGAGTTTTTTTCCCATTTATCAAAAGAGATAGTAGATACCATCCCGAACAATAGGCTAGTCTCGAGGTGAAACAAACATTTGTACCATAGTAATTATTCTTTGTTGTACACAATACTGTATTTTTCAAAAACGACATACGAGAAAGCAGTTAGTGACGCACTACAAAAAATTCGAAAAATACAATAAATACCCCATTCCGCTTGGTCTATTCGTAACTCGAGAGTCTCAAAGCCTTTGAGCTATACTGAATAAAATAAAAAAAAAAGAGGAAAATAGTTAAAAACAATTCAATGGAATTGAAATTAATTGCTGTGGATTGGTAAAACCGCAGTCGACAGTGCAGTGGTTGAGAGAAAGATCGAGGAGAGTAAAAATGTCGGACTGTGATGTTGGAATGAATCAATCGTTCTGCTGCTACTGCTGCTACTACTCTGACGTATGAAAGAAGAGAAAAGCTAAAAAAAAAAAGTCAGAATTACCCTCAAAGCTTGAAAAACGAGTAAAATACATATATAGTATCAGTGATGGATAAGTAAAAATAGAATTTTTTTGATATCGTTAGTTTTAAAAATGAAAAAGTTTAAATATATAAAACGTATACTTTTTATTATAAAAAAATAATACGAGTTTTTAATCAAACTTATGATTCGTTTGAAATATAGTTAAATATCATACGTATACCTGAACGTATCAAACATTAGATATAAACAGCGAAAAAAAAATTTTTCTTTTTTGGTTTTAAAAATCCTGTCAGTCAAACTGTAAATGACATATCGACAAAATTGAACATAGTCATTTGCAATCTCACATATTTTTTTTTTCTCCAAACAAAAGTAAAAATAAAAATATACGAGTTCAGACAAAAAATAAAGTAACAAAAAAAAGAAGAGGAGCAAACTGATGGTGCGACAAAGCATCAGCAGAGTTAGAGAATTCAACAGTCGTAAAAAAGAATGCAAGAGAGAGAAAGAGAGAGAGAGCTTTCGAGCGTGTAAGACCTGACAAGGTCGTGGGCTGCGGTCGAAAATAGCATCGACGTGACCCGATTAAGTGCAAGAGAGAGAGAGAGAGAGAGAGAGAGAGAAAGAGAAAGTCCTCAACCCAGCCAGGAAACTACCTTTCGGATGCATAAATAAAAGCCTTCGGCCACGTGTGCCGGACGACCGAATCTAAACTTCGTTTCGCTCTTCCTATTTCTCTCCCCTCTTCCTCCTACTCTCTCTCTCTCTCTCTCTCTCTCTCTCTCTCTCTCTCTTTCTCTTTCCCAAGTCCATTTGTCTTCCGTGTTTTCTCGTTTCCCTTTACGTCGTAGCAGCAGCAGCATACACACACACATACCACTTCCTAGTCGTAAACGCAAATTGAATTCAGTTCATGTAGATGTTTATAGGAGACCGAGAAAGTCCCAAGAATCGAACTTGGATATATAGAAAAGATAAGAAAAGAATTGTAACCAAAAAAAGTATTCGATCTTCGATAAATAAGCTGAATTGAGATGTAGTTATATGTAAAGTCAAGATATATAGATATAGATATATATATGCATCGTTGAAGTTTAAATAAACTCTAGTGAGTTACACATACACGATCTGTTCGATATTCTCTGAAAATAAACTTTTCTTTTTGGAACGAAGAAGAAGTAAGAGAGTAAAAAAAAGGTTTGAAAGAAATGTCAGATCTTATACCCTATGCCATTATACCAGTGTTACCTGATAAATTATGCAAGCGCATCCGGAGACTTTAAAATAAAGGGCTTGACTATAAACGATGAAAGCTCGTGGACGTGACGAGTAATAAAAATCGCAAGCTTCTGTGAAGGGCCTTAAAAGATTTCACTCAAAATTCTTACTTTCTTTACTTTTTAGCCAAATGGTTTTAGGTAAAGACGGGTCTTTATAGTATATTATAATGTAATGATCGAAAGCTTTTGCTTTGAAGGAAAAGCTTGCAAGCTCAGAAATTCTTTTTTTTTTTTAAATAATACTTACACTTTGGGCAGCTCTATCACCGGTGTGCTTTCTTTTGGTTGAATGTTTTCCATAGGCGTGACTTTTGCCGGCGTCAATTTCGTCACTGCAACAGATAAAAAAACAAACGTATTTAATAAAGCTTTTATTTATTTATTTTTTTTTTTGGGACCTATATATTAAATGAATGTAAAATCTCATTATCTATTTCAAAATGTACATGTATGTTAATGTAAAAGGAGTAGTAGGCGTGGTTACATGCTGAAAACTTAATTACAAGATAGTGTAAGTCCAACAGTACAAACTTATTTATTTTTTGTCTTTTTTTTTCTTTTTACCTCCTACGCATTTCGACCTTACTTTACTTAGCAATCCAACTTTTTTTTCTTCCCCAAGCTTTCTCCCTTCAACAAATAAACGTCACATTAAATAAACTTTTTTTTTCCTCTTTATTAAAGTAAATTCTTACCCTCTCAAATAGATTACTCTCACTAAAACTCATTGCATAGCAGATTCTCTTTTGCACACACACACACACACGCACATATACAACTACTACGTCACAGGCGAAGCTGAATGAATATATTTGGTCGAGCAAAGGAGAAAAGCTGTTCTCGGAGTATCGATTTCGTTGTGCAGTTCTGCGACAGACTATAACCTACTCAGGCATGCAAGAGGTATCGCATAAGCTCGCAGACATACACACACAGACTCTTCTTCCAAAGAAATTTCCGCGGCTCTACGATCGAGTACCGATAAAAACATTCCATCGTTGAGACGATATATGTATACCAACCCAATGGTAAGAAAAAACCTATTGATATATGTCTCGAGGTGAGTCGTGACTTACATTCGTTTCGCGATGAGGTTTGAGACGACTGGTGACTGCTGAAAAGCTTTAAGCGAGAGAAGAAAAAAAAAGTTGATTTTTTTCGTTATTAATTGCCTTTCATTTTCGAGTATTTTTTACACTGCCAGGTGGTTTTTTTTGTAAGGGCTTATCGCGGCTCCGAGTATCGTGCTTAATTTTTCTTCATCTCCAAGTTTTTTATCTTTACTTTCCTGGCTTTTCCCGCAATTAAGAAACTAAGAAGTAAGAAATCATCGTGAAGCGAGAAAAGAAATTTTATCTTGATTTTGTGAATTAATCCAATGAAATTATATCGATAATTTAATAACGTCTGGTAGAAAGTAATGAATGTTAAGAAATATGGAAATTTTAAAAAGTAATGAATTAGGTTTTATTGGGGAATAAATATAAAATTACAATATCATAAGTTGATGTAAACACATTAACAAAGTATAGACTTATAATTTTAAAATAAATAATTGCTAATCACTTTTCTCTCACTCGTTTCTACAAAACATTTCTAATGCATTTTAATCTCAACTTTATTCACATATTTCCATATCAATAAAATATCAAAAGTTTATCCAAGCGGAAAATCTCATTTGATTTAACATATATTCAACCAAAAATATTAAAGTACACACGAAAACAAAGTAATAATCATTCGGAAAACGAACACCATTACCAAAAGAAAACTTTTCCTTGAATTCCATTACCTACTGTTATAACACTGCAATAGTATTATTTGAAAATTTTATTACTGTTTATGCAGTAAAATTGCGTTTTTTAATTTTACAAAATGAAATTTACTGGATATTGTACAGAAACACACAAACAATTTTATTATTAACTTTATTTTTTTTTTTTGGTTTTGCTTTTATTGTGTTTATCTTTATGAGTAGTAATATTTAAAACATTTTTAGTCTCATTAATTTCAGTTATCTGCATTCTAGTGTATATTAAATTTTAGGAAAATGAGGAAAAATACCGTATGAGATAAGCTTACACACGGAAAAGAAAAAAAAGATACAAAGGAAATGAAAAAAAAAAAAAACAGGGGGGGAAAAGTAACGAGAAAAAGATTGATGCTTTCCTTTCACCTCTAGGTGTACAAGCAAATAAATTTTATGAAAATAGTGAAAATTTTATAAATAAAAAATTTTCTCATTTTCAAAAAATAAACTCTGAAATATGTAAACACTCCAATTAAAATAAATTTTTTTTAAAAATCCTATTTCAAAAAACATGCTTTTCCCGTCACTTTAATATTTCACTAAAGAAAATTCAATATAGCTAGACAATCTCAACCAAAAAGATGTATATAACGCATAGAACAGCTTAAAGTCTTATTATTCATCGACCACCAGAAAAAAGAAAAAAAAAAACAAGTCCAACACGACATCGCTCTCGGGCTTTCAAAACGAGTCTCTCTCTCTCTCTTTTTCTCCCCGAAAAAAAGAAGAAGAAAAGCAAGCAAATCGATATGCATATACTCGTTGCATAGAAGAGCAACGCGATACACCAAAGTTTACTCTTATACAAAGGCAATCTCTCTCTCTCTCATATATGCGCACATGCTCTAGTTTTGCGCATCATCCGTCAGTCTTGGCTAAACAATGGGAGCTGTTTGGATGATGTGTTTGGCGATGAGGAAGGGGGTTCGAGATGAGGTAAATAAAATACTCATACTTGTGGAAAGGTCAGCTTAAAAAAAAAAAAGATGGGGTACAGAAAAATAATGGGAGGGAAGATGAGAGATGAGATGATGAGACTTTCGTCAAGGCTGTGAATCGTTTTTAATTATGGATTTTGATATTAGAGTTATGTTTTTTTTTTTTAAAGCGGATAAACGAAATTTTTTTTAAGTATTTTATAATGTTCAATTTATTTTTTGCTTAAAAAATATTTTAATTGTAAAGTTTTTGATTATAGAATAATTATCATCCTAATTTATACTGTCACTGTAAAAATAAAATGAAATGCGAATAAGTGGTTTACCCATACGCATCTAAACCAAGCTTTCACATAGATAGGCAATTTGAAAACCACATTGCAAATGAAAGCGTATTTCGAAATCGAAATTGCGTGTAACATTTTCACGATGTAAAGAGATGTATTTATCCTGTGAATGTATCTGTATATTGGAAGGTATGTGCGGTTTTTCGAATAAACAGACAGTGTAATTTGAACTCAAGTTTCTCGAATGATTTGTGTCATTGATCGTATGTGAATAACAGTATAATTTGTATTTAAAATAGATACGTTAATTTGCAAGAAAAAAAATTTAATTATAAATTATATGGATATTGAGCTAATTTAATTGGTTTTCTTAATTCTTATATATTACTTTTAATCTTAAGATTAAAAAAAAAAAAGAAAAAAATTAAAACCACCTTTTATATTTCTTTTTTTTTCGTAAGATAACTTTTTTAGATTCTACGTATCTCATCAAAAGAAAGTCAGACTTGGTTTTTATAAAAGTTTTGAATTTAACTTTCTTATTCGTTCTAATTAACTAATTTTTACAGTCGTACTCATCAAATATTTTTAGGTTTATCTTAAAAAAATTCTCTGACGTACGTAAAATTATATGATAGTTGATTTAAAGGTGAAGCATCAAAAACGTTAATGAATTAAGTTTGTTAAAATTAATAAGCTTTGAATACGTCAAAATTAACTTTTGATACAAACACATCTCCACACACTTTCTCATACAACATTTCATAAAAGCTTCATTAAAGTATAAAATTTACTTAAAACTAAAATAAATCGAGTATTCGATTAGAATTCAAATCCCAAATAAAAACATACTTTCCAATTTCACTTTATTTTAATCCAAAAAAAAAAAAAATTCAAAACCAAAACCCAAAACCAAAAATCTAAACATCGTTATTTTCAAGTTTTACATACAGAAAAGCTCTAGCTGTTTTTCCGAAAATTGGATTTAGTTCGCGTGCTAGCACAGCTAGCTATTCATCTAACACACATACATATACAAACACACATATGCGTTTTCAGACAATCTCGTCGGTTATCCAGACAGATCGGATTATTGTTGTAGTAAATTTCCACGCGCGGCCGACCACAGCAAGGCTCTTACTACTTATTCACTCGGTCAAAGCTCGCAAGCGTTTCCCATATATACGCCACTGAATACTGAGTCCCAGCAAACCATTATTCTGGTATTAAGCTGATATTTCGTGATAAATCCGTGCTTATTTATTTTTTTGTTATTTCATTTTATTTTTATTTTTTATTTTTTTGAAAAAAAATTTGAAATTTCACCAATTTACCATAAAAATAAAAAAAAAATTGAAAATCACGTACACAAAAATTCAATTGAGTTAATTAAAAACAATAATCTCTGATAAATATAAGTATACTATTTTTCATAAAAATCCCATTAACGAGAAATTCACCAACAAGTTTATATACATATACATATATATGTCCAATCAAATTTTTCAATCAATTCCGCTCGAAAGCTTTTCAAGCTTTACCGTATAATGAAACTCATCGTCGCTCGTCATTATACTCCGAGTTAGGTAGGTAGGTGCATACGCGCATATATATCCCATGACGCGAAAGCAATTCAACATCAGTAGCACAAGCAGCAGTAGAATATCAACGCATGAACGGTACTCGTTAATGACCAAGCACCTCGGAAAGCTCCACCCTCATGACGCTTGTGTTTTATTCGTGAGCAACAGGCTAGAGAGAGAAGAGAGAATAGTCGTCGGAAGAGCGTATGTAGGTATATATACTCTCGTCGACCGCGAATTAATTTCAGATGCACATTAGCGGTACCGTGCAAGCTCGCTCAGGCTTGCGAAAGTGCTGGGCCACGTAATCGTTTTCCGCTTCGGACATGTGTATGTATGTATGTATGTATGTATGTTGAGCTTCCGTTCTCTCTCTCTTGCCAGTTAACGTTCTCTCGCTCGAGCTTTATTGTCCGGCGCACGCACGCGTGTCTTTGAACCGCTTCTCGCGAGTGAACGCGGATTCCTCTCTTTCTCTCTCACTTACTTTATACCTAGTCATGAAACTGGGTCATACACGCGCTTGATCTTTCTCTTTCTCACTCTCTCATGCTTGCTTGCTTGCTTACTCGGCGCGTGCGTGTGACGCAAAATATGGAGCAAATTGCACGGCAGGCTTTGAATTTATGTGGTAAAGTTTGTTTTTATTTTTACTCCTTTTTTTTTCTATTAATTGAGGCTTATCGAGATGAATGTATAGTAGGGCTTGGTTTATGTTTAGTGAGATTTATTTTTGCTGTTTGTGAGACTTTTGAGGTTTTATTCAATCCTATCTCTTTATTTTCTAATGCACTTTTAAGCTTGGAGTTATAACTATGTTATTTTTTGTGCTTTTATGTAGTTTTACGAGAAAATAATTTTTTTTTCTTCCTTTTTTTGGAGCTTATGTTCGTTTTTATGATAAGCATCTTTTTTGAAAATCTTTTGGAAAAAGCTTGCAAGTTTTTTTTTTTTTTTAAAGTCATATTATTTCTACTATCTGAACTTATTCATATACATAATATCTTACATTTATGGATATGTTATGACCTTTTATAAAATGTCTTTTATTTCATGTCTCTCATTAAAATATTTTTAAAGAGAATAAATGTATGTAACGTAAATTTTCATATTAATAACCTAACTAAAATACATTTAATAACGAATACATTAAATTTTAATTGATAATCATTTCATATAAAAAAGCTCCTTTTTAAAGTTATTACCAAAGTATTTTTTCATTTTTAAATTTAAAATTATCTGTAAATGCGAAAAATCATAAAAATCACGTTTCCCACAGCCAATTTCCGACCGACCCAAAAAAAAAAAAAAAAAAACTCACACGAAACAACGTATTTTCAAAATTACATTTTCTACCCTCATTTTTCTCAAATCCATTACGTGACAGCACTTTTTACGTCACCTCACTAAAACTCACAGAGCTAAGTAATAAATATATATATATATATATATATATATATATATATATATATATATATATATACATTTATATTATGTCCTTGTCAGTAGTACTATCTCACTTTTTTCCGGATAAAAGTAAAGATTAGTCGAACGATCAAAAAGCCAATATTAATTTCTTCTCGATTAAGAAACTTTCTGCAAGGATTGCTCTACGTGCGAACTACCGCAGTTGGTCCAACATATATAGCCAGATATATATATTCTTGCCTGATATAGAAAAAGGCAGTGTGTAAGATTTGACCTTCTTGAAATTGGAGTCGATTTCGAGAAAATGGATAAAAGAGAATAATAGAGAACAGGAAAGTAGAAATTCAACTGGATTCGTTTTTTTTTTTTACTTCTTCTTTTTAATATCGTGTCTTTTTCTTCGTTTTTACCTTGTGGATTCACTACGACGACCACTGGACAGCTTTTTCTTCTCTGCCAAGTAAAAATGTAACTCTACGTTGTACAGAAGCAACAAATGGTTTTAGAAACGCGTTGAGGTAATAGAAATGAAGACATCTTTTTTTTTTCCTTAACTTCGTTTTCATCTTTTTTATTTTTCTTCTAGTTTACTCGTTTATCTCTTTTGCTCGCTCTGTTTCGCGTTGATTTTTCATTTTCACCAAGTCTGTCATCGGATGAGATGAAAAACTTTAATTTTACACTACTTTAACAATAGTAAGTTATTTTTGTAAGATAAATGATTTAGATAAATAAAGTTGGTTTATAAAAACTAAATTGTTGTCTTTTTTTAACATTGAATAGAACATGAAAGTACTTGAAAAAAAAATATTGATTCTAGAATTTAATTAATACAAATTAAAATTTAATATTAAAAACACTTTGAATGAATTCATTGAACCGTAAGAAAGTGTACTTTAAGAAATATAATTTAAATTCAATATACAAAGAGTACTTAATACCATAAAATAATAACCAAGTGATCCTCGAAATTCAAAAAGACCCAGAACGAAATAACTACCTGAAATAAAGTACTAGGAAACAATCAAACGCAAATAAGAAAAAAAAAAAAGAAATAGCAGTCATGATTTCTAGATGGAAATTAGTTTTCGAATGACGAGTTCTGAATAAACGTATACAAGTATACACCATTCGATTCTTACGGATCTTTTCACTTATAGAGCAATTTCGTTTCTTTCGATTTTTTCTTTACCTTTTTATTTTTTTTTCTTTTCTGACCTACGGAAGTTTGATTTTACGAATTGAATAGCTGAGGTCAGATCGATTTTCGTAAATTAGTCTACATCAATCATTCTTCGAATAATGTCCTACACTGTCTTTTTTTTATCCAAATATATTTTCGTTTCTATCAATGATATGTGTAATTCTAGCCTTTCTTCAAATCGAATACCTAATTTTTTTTATTAAGTCAATAAACCAATACAAGTAGTATAATCCGACTATGGTCAGACATCTCATAATAAAAAAAAAGCTGAATATTATTTTTTTTTTCCAAACAATCATAATATTAAAATACATAAAATAATAATAATATACTTGAACAAAAAAAAAAAAACCATCCCTTTTAACAACCAGACTCAGTAATTTTAGTTAAGTAGTGCTTTAAGCGACCTTTGTTGAACGTTTGTTTTCTTAGTTCTCGAGACACAACGAATCTTTAACCCAAGGCGCGTCACCAACAAGCTTGGTCGCGTAGTAGTAAGTAGAATCCTTCGCGACCGCACTAGCCATCGTATACCACCACTACAACTACCAACTACCACCATCACCATCACCGCAGACACGCTTAATTGGACAAACAGACAAGCGTAGGCGATGGAAGGAAGGAAGGAAGGTAGGTAGGTAGAAGGGTGGTCCGAGGTCATCGTGGCTTTGTATGTATACGTATATATGTATATATATACGAGTAGAGTACCATTGGTCACCTGACTGTAGTCTGCTTGTCCCCGGTAAATACACAAGCCCAAGGAAAGAGAGAGAGAGAGAGAGAGAGAGAGAGAGAGACATACCAAGGTGTGGTTTTACGTCGCACAACATGACTCTATTATCGGATTCTTATTCTCGTCCTCTGGAAGATTTTTTTTCTCTTCTATTTTTTTTTTTTTTTTAATTTCACTTAACGCTTGGTTTTTTTGTTTCTTACTTAATCCATCCTTCGGATCAGTATGTCTATCTCGTGCTATACGATGTGATCTGCGCAATAGATTGGCCAGTGTTTGTAACTGTATTCAGTCTAAGTACCAGGTATCCAATGATGATATCCAGATTGTCCACTACAGAAATTTTCCAAGACTCTTTAATTAACTCTCTCACTCGATTGATCGTTCCAGAATCTTAGCATAATAAACCAGACAGACGCGATCATTACAATACCACACTAGCTTTTCTACAAATATATATATATATA